>JAIUND010000870.1:0-49410 GCA_034699125.1 Gisinianus flammeolus | reverse complement strand
GGAATTCCCGCCCTCCCGGATTATTTTCCGGATGATGAATTGAGTGAAGGTGGAGAAAGTCATGATGGAGGAGAGAAAAAAATGTACACTCGAAAAAGTTAGGGTAATAAACGTGAAGGTTTCAAATTCTCAAAAAACTGCCTTACGTTTTTCAAAACAATTTTTCTGCCCTTCCCTGACAAAAAAACCCACAACCAAAAATGGTTTAATAAAACATTTAGACATCCCAACCACCCCCCCCCCCCACAAACTTGTTTTTTATCACTGTTACCCCGCACCCCCAAAATTAATAGGCTTGGATTGCCCGAGAATACTGTCGTAACATAACAAACCCAAAGTCATTTTGACCTCCCATTTAGTTTGTATTGTCTTTCAAAACGACGACAGTCATACGGATCTTAGTTTAGGGAGCTTTGCCCTCTGTTTGTCCATCTGTAGTTTGGTAATAAACAGTCATAAACAGTCATACATTGACAGATTGACAGATTTTCTACTATGATTTTTCTAGAGACGGTCCCCTCAAACTCCTTACTATCTTGGGTGAAAACTATACTATTTTTCAGATTTTCATTCTATTCCGGAGGCTTATATGACTGGAGGCTCTACTGACGATTTTCCAACATAATCTGGACCACAAATTATACCAATTCAACACTAAAGATGATGACAAAAGTAATGCTAAAATGATGATGATTTCGATGAACAAAATTCAAAAATTTCTATAAAATATGGCTTGCTTTTGCTTTTTCTCTTTCCTTGAAGCTGTACAAATACAATCGCCCGAGTCGTCTTCTCAAACAAAATGCCAAGAAAATATTTTACGTGACTAAAAATGCGGGCACTGTAATTTCCATTGCCTATATATTTTATTGCATTTGAAACCCCAAAACTCGAAATGCCATCTAAAACGTCAATCTCTATATTGAACTTTCACAATATGTATATCAAAACCAAAACAGAAATTATCTGTACATTAAATGAAATGGGTCCGTATATAGTCTATACAGGAGAACACTCAATATTTATATAGTTAAAAAAAGTAAGCCATTCCCATTATAAAGATCCGTTGTAATTACTCAATTCAAGTGTCAAGTGCTAATCACAATTTTTCTAGTCAAACGTTTTGACTCGATACAACATTTGGCACAATTTCAATGCTCCAGACAGTAGACGGCATGCGGCAGTCAAGTAAATAAACTATCAACCAATAATTAAATACTTTCACATTTATTCAGGTTAAATTACAATGGCAGTTGGCAAACGAAACGATCAAAAAAACGACCATGAAAATCCAGAAGAAAACTCGAATAAAATGTATACATAATTGTCGCATATAAATCTCTCATCATTTTACACCTCCGCGTTTCCAACTGATTTGTGTTGTCTATATAGATATACATAGGAAATCGCATGTACGAATATGTATGAGTTCAAAGACGCGCTGACAAATTCCAGTGTACAGCTTAAAAGTTTATGATTATTACAATCGTCTATTAATACACACAACATTTTTGTTTATCGGCAATATTTTTGAGGGGAAGCTGCTTGAAAAATGCTTGAAAAATGCTTGACAAGTTTCCCTCCGGAAATTGCAATTCCACCGGAAATACTATCTACAGATTTGATAATTCTTTGGGCCCGGGTGAAGTTATCACAGTTTTAATCTCATTTTCGGATTTTAGCACCTCCAGTTATGGTTTGATTCTAGCCAAAAAAATTGTAAAACACAAATCCCTTTATCTATATACTGAAATTAAAAATGTATTGATTATGAATTTTATTTGGATTTAATCTGAGAGGAATTTTCAATAATTTTTCCCTTACCCTTTTCCTTTAATGTGGCAGACCACACAACATGTTCTAATTGTTCTAAATGAGGATTTTGTGCTTGCATTTTTCTTTTTCTTTACTTAAGAAATTGTTATAGAAATGTACATATTTTGTACTTCCATACTTTCATATGTCGACGACGTACAAAGAAAATCCAAGTCCAAAAGATTTCGCACCCGCATTTCCAATTCAATTAAAATTAAAACCATATACACAATACACAGACAATCCAAAGAAAATTGACATGGAGAGGGAATTCATAATCCGAGATTTTAGCACAAATAAAGCTGGAGATTTGAAGGGTATCAAGGAAATCTACCCGGTCCTTTTCAGCTAACCTTAGAGTTTTGTTGCATTGGAATTTTAATATAGGTAGATACGCATCGCCACAATGCTGTGCAATTCCATGTGAAGGGACAAGCGAGTGAAGAGCGAGAGCAAGAGCGAGCGGACAAGGAATTAACAATTAACATGGAGCGCCATAAGCAACAATGTATTTCCATTTCTTATATGAAACTCTCCACTGTGCCTTTCTTTCCCAACGGATTTCACCCAGTTTTTGCAAGCTATAGCTAAATCATATGTGCAAAACACAACCATGTAGACAAATCCTCGAATTTGTTAACATTTCAGCATTTGCGTAATGTTAATTAAACCAGTCAATTTTCAGCTGACGAGTTCACAATTGGCAATTGCCGTGTGTCACATATGCTAAAGCTCTAAACTACTCTAAAGTCTAAAGAAAGGGAAAAGACTTAAGCGAGAGATTAAACACACATGTATTTTGTATTCGTACTTAATCATTTAAATTGCAAAATTTAGTGGTCGTTGTATTAGTCTAATTGAAATGGATGTGCAATTGACACAGAACAAGCGCAATTGACAATTGCTCTGAGTCTGAGACGGAAACCAAAACCTCGTCAAGTCCCTGTAAAATGTAAAATGTGTATTGTGTACACAAAACAAAACAGAGACACTGTCGCCGCTACAATTATTTTTAACTGTGATGTCACTTGAAATTTGAATTTGTGGTCTCATTTCACTTTTTCCATATCCAAACAATTGAAATTGAATAGTGTAAAAAATCTGCTCTTTGTCATCTATCGCAACAATCACAATACAACACAACCCAACAATTTTCTAATCTGATTATGTAAAAGGGTGACAATTGACAATTGTCAAGTCTGTACCATGACGACGATGATGATGATGATGACTGACTTACGCCATGTCAATTAAAGTCAACAATAATATGACTATATGAATTCTGAATTCTGAATTCTAAATGCAGGTTACAATTTTAAATTACACAATAATCGTCGTGACATCACCTCAGCCGCAGCAAGTCTCATTTCCCATTAGGATTTTTGTTGGACTTTTGCACTCCTTGTCAAATGACACAGTTTTTCATATTGTCAGCTGTGGCTGTGAGAAACTCTGTTAAGTTTTCATCTCGTCTAGACAAACACAACATTTAAATTATTTTGACTAAAATGAGACGGATTATTTTGTTCATTTTTCTCTGGACCCTCATTAAAATCCCCGTGAAAACCTTTCAGTTGGATTCAGCTTTTAATTCAAATTCAAATCCCAATTTAACTGTGATGGCAGAGGAAAATCCTCGAGCTCACCGTGTCAAACGACGACCACATTTTTATCCGTCTACACACTTTCAAAATCAAATTCAAAATCAAATTCAAAATCAAAATCAAAATCAAAATCAAGTGACGGATGGAAATGCTTTGAGGATTTTCATTGGCCGAAGACTCGGTTCTATTTCCACGCCGGAAGTGGACGAAAGTCTGAATGAATCCTTTGGAAAAGCACAAACTCGGACTGAGCATCAAAATCCAAGTAATCGAGAGCAGCATTTCCACGTCCACGGATTTCAAAGGCCCTTCATCACAATGACAATAACGAAAGCCCAAAAACGATTCGACTATATTAATCGACATTTCCATCCCGCCCGAGAAGTTCAAGATTCTCATTTCGTTCAGACTCATCCGATTCTGAGTGCAGAGTTGATTTTCAATCCACATGGAATTCAATGTGAGGACGTTTGTTCTCCTTCCGGTCCGGGTTTTGGGCTCATTGGACTCTGCACGGGATTTTATTGTGAGTGTCGTCATCATATTCCTCCGAATCCTCAATCTGAACAGTATGGATATCAAAATCATCATCATGACGAACCGACTCCTCAAAATTTCCCAAGGGAATGTCCACAAGGGACCGTTTTTGACGCCGTCATTTTAAAGTGCAATTACCCCATGAAGACAGCCATTTGCACTGATGATTTACCCTCCGCCAAAGCCAATCAGTTGCAGTAAAAAACAAAAGGAAAACTCCCGAGTTCCGACTTCCGGTTCATTTATTTATATTAAACCTTCCCCACAAAAATCCCATATTTTTGTGTATATACTAAATGGATTTTGGATTTGGATTGTTACAATAAATCAATAAAAAAAGTAATTTCTTATGGATTTGTCATTCAATCTCAATTTGCACTTGAAAAGCAAGAGGAAATCTCAATTAATTATTTGATTTTATTGCACATGAAAATAATTAATTAAAGAAAAGAAAAGAACAAAAAAATGTGGGTTTTTCCGTTGTTGTTTAGCTAGTGAAGGTTGAGTTGTCAAAAATGAATTGGAAATGTGAATGTGGTCAATCCCAAGGGACGGAAATGGCGATTGGAGGTGGTGAAGGATCGTTGGGTTGTCCATAGAATTGAAGGAGAGGATTGACGAGTTGACTCCGATAAATCCCGGGTGGTCTGGCCTTGGCAAAAGTGACGAGAGCCGTCGAGGCATCTTGTGACTGGAGGAGATGAAGAGCAACGGCAATCATGTAGCCAGTCCGATTAAAACCGTGAGTACAGTGAACTCCGATTAATTTCCCTGCTGAAGATGACAAGGCCAGGAAATCCTGACATTCTTCAATGAATTTCTCCACTTGGACTTTGATCGGATTGAATTTCCCAGTGCATGCAATTTTCACGTATTTTATCCCCGCCCTTTTGGAATTCATTTTCATATATTCATATTCAATTAATAGCCAATTAAATGAAGAGGATGTTTGATTTGTACGTCTACGTACATGTAATTCAAATACTAAATACTGAAAAATGTCTAATGGAATACCCGGTGAAGTCGAAATGGGAGGATGTGTAATATTTGGAGGTGTTGGTCAGGTCAATCCAAAGTCCAATTTGTCTCCCTCCCAATTCCGTATTCACATGATCCAACACGGTTTCCACGGTAAAGTTAGAGTTCGTCACCGGGGTTTTGAATGCAAAAAACGTGTCATTGATCACTCCCGAAAATGGTGGACAATCTATATACACAGAAATATACAAAAAATGGACAGGGAAAATCCGAGCATTTAATTTTATTGGGGAAAATCGGGGGATTTGTTTGTATATATCTGTATTTTTGCTCTAATTTTGTGTACCTCTCCAACCGGCCGGTGGTGCCATTTTTTAAGGAGTCCCGCAACACACAGCAATTGATATTTGATTTTTTGATCGTATATACGATATATTTATATTTCAAGTCAAGAATGAAAAAAATAGCTCAGACTTTTCAGGTATTTTGAGGATTTTTAATATATATATATTTCAATGTGTGTAAAGACAGTAGGGAAAGGATTTGTGTTCTGTTTTGGATTTTGAAGATGAAGATGAAGGTGAAAGTGAAAGCGAGAATTCAACTGACTCGACTCGACTCGAAGAGTTTAAACATCAGAATATATAGAGAATTGTGCATAAGGAAAATCATCAAGGTTTTATATAGGTACAGAAAAAACGTACAATTTTTTCATGCTGTTTATGGAATCTCAAGTTATAAAAAATCTATACTGTTGAAAGATAAGCTATATAGACGATGTGTGAGTGAGTCATGGACATTAATTGACACACTGCATTTTAACTTTTAACACACAAAAAAATGGCATGGATTGTGCACCCTGCGATCCACATTTCACATTCAATTGTGCATGATTCATCCCATTCAAACGGACCACACATCACATGGCGATTTGGCATTTGGAGATGGGAAGATGCGAATTGCGAAGGAAGGAACGAACGCGGACTATGAAATGAAGGTCGACTGCATTATAAAAATGTGTAAAAGTCTGTGTAAGAGTGAACTGTGAAGTGTGAATTAATTATGTGAGTGCACATGAAATACATACTGACTGCACAGTTGCAGTTGCAGTACATACAGTTATACAGTTGCATATAGAAATATCATTTTGATACAGATAAACTCGAATGTGAATGAAAATGTATACAATACCACATACCATGTACACATTGTACACATACCTATAAAAATGAATGTACTTCCCTACTTCCCTATATATATATATTTACTTTTGCGTATTTTAGTCCACACGTTCCAAATAATGACAATGAAATGGTCCATTTAATATTTAATATTTTAAGTTTTTTCCAATTTTTTCCAGGCTTTTCCCACACAAAAAATATTCAGATGAAAATACCTGTGTATATATAGAAAATGCTGGATATTTTTTAAAAGAAACGCTATACATAGAATATAGAACTGTTAATTAAATAGGTAAAAAATTTTACTCGGATATGTGTAAAAGTTCATGGTCATTTTACATTATGTATGTACATATGTATGCCTCTTCAATTACTCTTTATTCTTTATATGTAACGCTTTATAACGCGAAAGCTCTGCTCGCTTTATAAAGCGGCAATGTATTTCATAATTTCATATGGTGAAATTCTGGAACGCTTTATAAAGTGTGAAGTGTGTTGTGATATTTTTTGAAGTCATGACATGAACCTTTTTGTGTATAAACAATACGTGGTGTGGATATAAGTAATTTGTTTTCGGTGTTGTGTGTTAATTGTTAATTTCAATCAACATCAATAATTTAACAAACGAGTTCGAGCTTATAGAAAATGCCTCCAAAGGCAGTGGGTGAGTCTATATTATGTATTACTTCTACTCTCATCAACAATGAATACAAATCTGTATAATATATTCCTCACTTGTATTTTGACTCAAAATGAAATTTTCTATATAGTTTCATAGTTTCTATTTTCTATTTTGTTTAAAGTACACATGGATCTAAATATGAAATATATTAAATATGTATTAAATACACATGTTTATATATAGGTTCGTGTATGAGGCGAACATGGTCGGATGAAGAAATTACCATGATTTTGGAATATTTAAAAAGGACAATAACAAGTGGACATGTTATTGAGGTATACTTAAGTACAGATATATATATATATATATATACGGCTAATCAAAAGTTAATTCAAATTCAAGCACGTGCAATTGTAATACAAAATAGATTGATATTATGTATTACTTTTAAGACCAGTACTATAATATATAATATATAATATAATAATATATATATATGTTGTATGTAGACAAACAAATTAACCACAAATGTTTTTTGATGCACACACACAGAAACCAAATGCTCGGGCATATTACAAAACAATGTTGGAGACGATTGTGATTGCCAATAGTGATGCCGTGTCCGTGGTCAACAAAATGAGAACTGTCAAACAAACATACGACAAAGCTATCAAGTGGAGGTATAATTATAATAATACGGGACGACAAGGAATTCACAATGAAAATTCCGTTCGGGGTATATATAAATTATATAATTAAATTACCTGTATTTATTACATAAAGTATATACATTTCGTCGGTTAAGTTCAAAAACGAACTATAATTATTTTCCTTAATTTCGTTGACCTGCTCCAAAGGTCAAATGGCTGGAGATGGGGCTATGGGTCCTTCGACATTATTGTCTGCCATGACCTTTTCTGTCACCCTGAATTTTTTCACAATTTTATACCCACAAAGACGGACGCAGTAGTAGCATTTCCGCAAATTAAGGAAAATCCTTATAGTTCGTTTGTGAACTTAACCTGCGATTTGCTTTTTATCCTTCATCATATTATTATTATTATTATTATCATTATCATACCAAAAGACAGAAAAAGTAATATAATATGTAATTTGTTTAATTTTTAATGTTCACAGAAGAAATATTGAATATTTGTCCCCATTTTGACCTCCTTCATGAAATATATGGAGGGAGAGTCTCCATACATAATAATAATGTGCCATGTCAAAGAAGGGACTCAACTCAAATTGGAACACCCAACAGCACCAACAACAACAACCATTTGAATTCTATCCATGTGGACATTGAAGACGATTTGAATGATGATGATGATGATGATGAGGATGATGATGAGGATGATGGCATTATTCTGGACCACGTCCTCTCACCCACACTCTCCATCCCATCAACAATGTCGAATCCTTCCAGTAGTCATCGAGGTACAAAGAGAGGGAATTCGAATTCGGATTCGGATTTGACTACGATTGTGACCAAAAGACAGGATGTACATCAGGGTGAGGAGGTTCAAGTGGAGTCGGACAGAATGGAATTGGAGAAGGAAAAAATGAAAATGGAGGAGCGACTTCAAACAAGACAGCTGGATTTGGAGCAACAACATGCCACCAGACAGATGGATTTGGAAGAAAAAAGGAGTGACAACAAATTGATTTTCAAACGGGAACAATTAGCATTTGAGCGAGAAAAGTATTTTCGAGACAAAGACATGGAGTTGGAGAAATTTAAAATTGAACAAGAAATGAAATTACAAATTGAGATGGCCAAAATTCAAAATAAAATAATAAATTGACGAATAATGACATCAAAATATCCCGCAAACGTATACAACTTTAACAGAGCTTTTTTTGTATTTATTTGTATAATTTACAAGCTTTCAACCAAGTTCACGGTATATATAGTGCTAAATACTTTATATAGGAGAAATTGGGCATTTGGGCTTTGTATTAACTATTAATTAAACGTAAGACAATCAATCAAACCAGCAAGCCTGTGCGCAATGTTATATACTATAACATTAATTGTGTATAACTCGCACAACCAAAACTCAATGTAAATCCAATTGGGCAATTCAAACTCAAAGTCTTTGTTGTCCATTTGAAAGTGCACATATATGACATATGTAGGTGATTTCTTTGTACTTTGTACATGCAATTTTCTTTCATTAATGGGTAGACAGTATAGATCGACAGACAGACAGAGAGAAGCAAAAGTATCTATAGTTTTTGTGTACAAATAACAAGTTTTCTGACTAACAATAAATTAAAACGTCACAATCTCACCATCAGATTTTTTCAAACAGAATGAGGAAGAGAAAAAAAGGTGGTTTGAGAAATTTGTGAGTATAGAAGTCTGATTGTAAAAGTAATTGGGTTAGTGTAAAATTGTAAATTGTAAATATATATCGTCAATTAAGTTCAAAAAAGGTCGATAATCGTTTGGCCCCCGACGCAACATATGCGTATGCACACAATGTGTATTCACCCTCTGGGGCCAAGTGATTATCGTCCTTTTTTGAACTTAACAGACGATATATAGAATGTAAAGTCAAATGTGAACAGCCATCGATGGATGACGACTCGTCCATATATACTGTGTACATTTTCCTTTCCATTCTGCAGTTCATCCGTGAATAAAATGTACAAAACTTTCTCATTGTCACAGATTTTATCTCGATTTTTCTCCCCCCTCTCAAGATTTGATGCACCGCCCCGTACCGTACAAATCCTTCACTATATGTCCATTAATTTTGAATTGAATTTCGCTTTTCCATATTTTGCTTTAATGCTTAAAATATATAACAATTGATTTTTTTAATTTCAAAATTCAAATTGTCAATAATGTATACTGACATTTTTTAATTATTATTACATATAAATCTTGAATTATATAAATACATCATGACGATTCATTTTTTCCGCAATCCTCCTCAATGGTCATATTTTCTGTTTTGAAAAGCGGGGGATTTTTTAAAATCCAAGTGCACACGTGCAAACCCCCGACGCCTCCACACTACATCCTTGACTTTCCTGACACCAGATTTGATCCGCTGGACAAGCTTGAATCGTGTCCCAAAGGTCTCCAGCCTCATTGAAATCACACACATGATAGAGAGCACAATCCTCAGGGTCTCCTGAAGTCCCTCGGACATCACAAGGCCCTTCAATGGACCATTCTGGAGTGGTCCCTGGGAGACTCGGCGTCGTGGGAAGGTACAAATTGGCGATGGCAAAGACAGTAAAATGATTGTTAGAGGCGAGTCCAGTGACGGAAATCCAAAGGGTTCGACTTGGATAAGGATAAATGAAATTACCGCCAGTCACTTCCTCTTCTTCCGAATGGACCACACCATCATTTAAGGCGGAGGAAGGGTCCTTGTAATTATGAGAAAAGTAACTCTCAACGGCCCCTTCGTGTACGAATAAAAAGACGGTGATTCCATTCGGAGGGATATCGAAATAATAAATCCGTTTTTCCAACTCCTCCAATTCCTCCTCAATGGTTTCGTTCAGACCGGGTTTTTGAGGGATGTCACAGGTCTCCGTGTTCAAACGACGGAAGAATTCCGTGAGGGCTGTGAAGTCGGAGAGGGTGAAGACATGAGTGGGGTCCCCATAGGCAATTTCTTCTAGTTCTGTACGATTGTAATTGCCGATTCCGATGGCAAAGGAAGTGATATTGTTGGCTTTGGCAATGACATTGTTGCTCACGCCATCTTGGGACTGACCGTCCGTGAAGAGTGTCATGATTTTGGGGACTCCCGCTCTCGGAGTGACTGTTTGAAAATGATTGACGGCCCCCAAGATTGCTTTATTCGTCGCCGTGTTTCCAGCCGCATAATATGTGTTCCGAACCAACTTTTGGATTTCTTCCTCCGTCAGTTCGTTGTCCAAGCCAAAAATCAAGCGGTTGGCAGAGCTATATCAAAAAATAAAAAATAAAAAAAACAATTTATTTTAAAAAGTTAAAATTAAGGTCAGCCTTTTATCCAGTTTTTTTACCTGTAGGTGAGGAATCCTTGGCGGACATTGTCCAGGGAATAAGAATCAAAAAGGTTCGCAACGAATCCGAGGGCGAGAGTGAAATTCGCCTGCCCAATACTCCCAGACTCATCCAACACCACCAACAAATCCATTTTCCCCTTACAAATCGTCCCATTCTCCCACGCCTCCACTTTCTCCAAGAAATCCTCCACACGATCCGTCTCATCCTCACTATAATGGGCCTTCCAGTACTCTGCTTGCCCTTTCAGGGTCTGAGGGATGGGGCTAGTCAAAGCAATAATAGTGAGGGCCAGACGAGATGCGAGACCCGAGTACAGTGGCTTGAGAAGATCCGACCAGACAATGGATGGCCAATCAATCCGAAAGGATGTCAAAATCCCTTGATGGAGACTCTCCAGGGTCGGGTGCTCACTCACATTTTGGGTGGATCTAAATGTCCTCTCGCTCACTTGCCAAATCCCACCGAAATAGTTGGGCGGGAAAGTATTTAAGTCCTCTCCCAAGGATGACTCGACGACGGCGATCCTCTTGAGCAGTTCGTGGTCATCCGGGAAAATGAAGGAGCTCTGGATTTTATTCACAGTCGCCAGGACCACGGCGGAGCCCACTGCCAACTCCGTCAGGGTCTCGTCCTGAGCAAAGGTCACGTAGGGAGCAGCAGCAGCGGGAACGGAGTTACATGTACTCCTCGGGGTCAAGGTCAAGCAGAGCAAGGATACGCCAAGGATTACTACTCGGGAAACCCTCATTTTTTTTGTTGTCGTCTCCACAAAAAAACCGTCAATTCCTGTGTGCCAAATCCTGAAAAAAACAAACGGAAAAAACGAAACATGACAGCGTTGACATTTTTTGTCAACTGTGAACAAGGAAATTAGGAAATTGCCGAAATTGCTTTCTTACTTTTGTGGTCAATTGAAAAATCGGGAATTTTGTAACGACTGCGTGAGTGTGGAAATTGGAAATCTTGAGCTTAGTCGAGAGAGCTGCGTCTAATTGTCAGTTGAGAAACAGATGGACTTTTTATAAGGGAATTTTGGGCACATGTGGGAATAAACGTTTGAGACGTTTTGACTGATGCGGTGATAAGGTGGAAAATTAAATGTGAGTTTATTAGCGCAGGCAGCTGAGTTTGTGTGGTGCAAAGTTCAAGTGTTTTGACCATACTTTTGACAGTCAAACGTGTGCGTCACGCAGATGTCCACACACATTCAGATTATTTGAAACAAACAACAAATATCTATATGGAATAACAAATTCTCCATAAAATGTGGCTGTGTATATGTAAAATGTAAATCCCCATTAAATTCTTCATTTTTCTAGTCTTTCCTCTCGTGGTCGTCGTCATTTCTACATAAATAAATCTCCAGGCTAATCACAATTAATTCACTAGAATTAGCATTTAACTATACTAAATTGTCAGTTGAGTTTAAGGCTTATCGAGTCCAATAATCCTTTCAATTTTGACATTTTGACATATTTTCATTGGAAATGACGCTCTTCTCGGGAACTCGGGAAATAAAACAAACAATTGAAAAAAAAAACGTTTAAAAGAGTTTCAATTCCAAATCTTATCTTAAAGTGTCAAAAGTTAGTGGCATCTGGTCACACAATTTATTGATAAAATGACCAGATGCGCGGCGAACTAAAAGCTATATATTTACTTTAAAAAACATTTATCACAGGCTTTTAACGCAAATGGAATTCTCATACTCTGTTATTTTGTCTTTCTTATCAGCCGAATTAAAACCCAACTAAATATGTATACAACTTCAAAATTCAATGACCAATGAGCATGGCTTAATTAACATTAACAACACAAATATTGTCGCACATTCAATTAATAACGCAAATATTGTCGCACATTAAAAAATATTGATAAGCCTCAATAAAATGTCCGAGAGTGAATTAAAATTCCCAGACACACACACACGAATCCATTGTAAAACATACTGCGAATTAGTAAATTATAGCGATAAGGACGGTGTCCATAAAAAATCTAAATGCAAAATGTACATATAAAAATCCCCTGCATATACAGATATTTACAATCAATTTGATTGATTGATGGATGGATGTGGATTGATTTTGATTATGGAAGCGATTTGACTCACGCGCTTTAATTGTGCACAATAAAAGCACCATGGCGAATTGTGGACATGATATAAAACTTGGGAGTTTCCTTCCATTTTCTCCATTGACTAGTCAATTGTTCAACATTGAAGATGAATTCTGTACTCGTGTCCACCACTTTGGCCATCATTGCCGTTGCTTTCCTGGCCCTGCCAGACTCGAGCATTGGCTACACCCAGGAATTACGGGTTCACAAGAGCGTCTCTCAAAATGGGACGTACTACGTGTTCAAGGAGAACGTGCCCAATGTCCCCGCTGGTCTTTTGGACACCTCCACCGTTTATTGCACCAAAGGATTGTACGTTTTCAATATAATTATAAATATTTAATTCATATATTTAACACTTTTGAATTATATGTATAAAAAAAAATTTAACTTAATTTCCGTTGGTTGTTTGTCTCGAGTTTTTGTCATTTGTCATTGTCATTTGTCATTTTCCCATTGAATTACCGTAAAACTTGAATTAAAAACCTACTCTCGATCCAGATAAAAAGTTAATTTTAGTTTTTTTTTCATCGAAAGACAATTTTCAATGATCCCATAATAATATGAAGATATGAGAGCATTGAGCAGATTGTCTTTCGATGAAAAAAAATTAAAATTAACATTTTATCTGGATCGAGAGTACCTCAATTATTATTATTAGCCTAGTTTTTTCGTTGGTTGGATCTAGTGTACGCCATCTACCGTCATGCTATCGAGTTATCCTTGGTTTGGACATGTATATATATGAGGAACACCGTAAAAAAAGGGACCATTTACGTAAACCTAGATTCTGAGTTATAGCGCCTTGAACTTGAATATTCTCGGCTGTTTGGCGCGTAAATAAGTTTCGCAATGATTGTAATTGAATTTAAATTACACAAATCATCGGTTTAATTTAGAATTTTTTTGGAGAAGTTTAACGACCATCTTAAATTTAAATTACTTTGGTCAGTAAAAATGATTTAAACTTGTCCTAAAATATTCTCCATCTTCTGTTTCCATCATAAATATGAAAAAAATAAGATTTTACGTAAATGGTCCCTTTTCTGGCGGAGAACCTCATATATATAGACACTAGCCTAGGCTTTGAATTCTAGTTTTACGGTATATATTGTATATGCAGGGATTTTGGATTAATTCTTGTTGTTTTTTTTTGTGTGTTGTGATGTATGTGATGGATGATAATAATAATAATAATTATTGTATATATGTATATAGTTGGGTGGCGTATGAGGACTTGGAATATCAAGGGGCCTCCGTGAACCTTCACGGCTACACCGCGGACTTGTTCTGCTACAACAAAACCTTTCCATTCAAGTCCTTCCGTCATGGTGGGGATTTGGAGACGGGTCGAGACTCCCTGACGGTGTACCCTCAGGAAGGTTATCAAGGGAAGGAAGTGCTCGTGACGGGTCCGGCTCTTGCTCTCCTCTCAGGCAAGTCCCTTCTCATTGCCGGTGGAGCCAATTGGACCATTTATGAAGGACAGAATTTCAATGAAGGGCAACCCAATGCTAAGGTCGCCTGTGCCAGTCCATCCGCTGACTATGCTGAACTTGAGATTTATGGACATATCAATGTGACGGCTAGTTTGGGATTGACTCAGGTCGGCTCCGTCCTCAAGCACTGTGATGATTTTAGACGTGCTCAGTCCCTTGCTTGGTTCCATCAATTCTCCGCCTAAATTCTAAACAATTATCTAACCATAAATAATAATAAATGTACCAATATTTAATTTGTGTCAATTGTAAGCATTTTAACATTTGTAACGCATTTTTTTCCGATGTATCCTTGAAAATTCCGATTCTATATAATTAAATTTATACTGTGCGTTACTCTGGAAATTGCTCAACAAAATCAACGTCTTTATTTATTCGTTTTTCCCGCGGCGTTTTTTCTGAGTCAAGAAACAGTTTTTTTACAGGAGGATTTCATGGATTTTTTATTAGGAGCACAGTGACAATTTAATTATATTTAAATTATATTTAAATTATGCATTTAAATCCTCGCACCGATTTTTGGTGACGACACGAAAAAAAAACCACTCCGCGGCGCGGTGTTTTGAAAAAATGAGCTGGAAAAAAGTGGCGCCCGCCGACAAGGCGGAGAAGGACGCGAAAATTGAGAAGAAAGTGGTCAAGAAGAAAACACAACCGAGATGGATGAAATGCTATGACAAAGTCGCCTACGTCATTCTCGCCATTGATGCGGTCAGTCCTCCTCCTCATATATATATAATTTACCCGGGAAATTTCAAATCACAAACTGTTTTTTTTTGGTTTTTTTCACCTTTTATATCAATTCCGTGATTTTGGTGGTATATATTTTACAGTTGTTTTCGATTGGTTATTTGGTGTACGTGGAAGTGGTGATGAATGACCGGAAGTTGTATTTACCATTTAACAAGTCCAAAGACTGGCTTGAGCTCAATTCCTATTCGCTCATGCCCCCTTTTTTTGCCGTCCCGGGTAATTTGAAAAAAATAAAAAAATAAACAAACAAATGACATGACATGGAAAATTGAAAATTGAAATCGGAATAAAAAGATTTTTTTTGAGGTTTTTTCGATGGGTTTTTTTTTTTTTTTGTAAAAAAAAAAAATGAATAGTGTCGCCCATGTTGATTTGGCAAGTGTGGCGAAGGGCGGAGCTATCCGATGGGGATTTTTATGGGATTGTGGGTGCGATGTTGGGACTCGGAGCCATCACATTGTTTGACGCCTATAAAACCTGTCTCATTTACATGGGCATCATCAACGTGAAGTTTGAAGAGGAATTTTGGCAAGCCATGTCAGAGGGCGTGACGGGAGCCATCTACAAGAATGACGTCTACAACATTACGGTGGAAAAGAAAGGGAAAGGCGGGAAAATTGAATTCATTTATCTGGAATATGAAGCAACTTATAATGAATTAAATCGAAAGGATGGATATCGAGTCGAGTAGGTTTGGTTTGACTATATTTTTGGATTTTCTATACATTAAATATATGACAGTTTTCTGTAGGAGTTTTTTTTCTATGGTTTGTGTTTTTCATTGTTTTTTTTTTTTTAGAAAAATTGATTCTATTACTGGAGAATCGACGTTTGTATTTCTGGCTCATCCGGACAATCGAACTCTCCCGCTCGGTGGAAACTGGTCCCCGCCGTTTGTAGCAGATCGAGGCGTCCGATTCTGGACTCATTTGGTCCAAAAAGATGTAAAAAACAAAAAACTCAGAACTAGGTCAAAAACAACCAAAAATACACGAATGTTTCCGCTTGTTCTTTGACCTTTTGACTTGACCTATAGATCTCTTTTTGTTTCGTGTGTTCAGTTGAATTGTTGTGGCTCGAAAAAAAGGGGTGGCTATTTGCAGTGGGATGAATTTGAAGGTTTAATTTACAGTGATGAAGGGACCAACAAATATCATTTACTTGAGAAATTTGGGCCCTATCCGCCATCTTGCTACTGTAGCTACGACTGTTCCAAAGATGAAAATGATCACGAGAACTGTTTCAAGAAATGTGGGAACGTTCAAGAGGCTAAGAACATGGCTAAATTGAAAAAGAGACCGGTTCGAATCCCACACACAGAGTCACTCCATTATTTTTCCGACGAATTTTATACACACACACACACGATCATCAATAATAATAATAATTTGTATTTTTGATTGCACATGCGCGCGCGCAGGGTTGTCACGATGCGTACATGAAAATGATCCGAAGTATCTACCTGAACACGTTCATCCTCATGCTCATCCTGGGGATCCTTTACATGGCCACCATTTTCGTGTTTGTCATCAATTTTGCGGCGGTCCGGCTATCCAGAGAGCAAGCGGTGGATGATGACAATCTATTCTCACTCCTTCGATCCTCCTCACATGATCTTGGACTCAATCAAAGACACTCCCGGCGATTCCTCAATCAGCATCCGCATCAGTATCATTCAAAATCAAAGGAACATCCAGGGAGAAGTGGAGGTCCAGCGGGGTCAAAACAGGGAGTACAACAACATCCGAAAAATGTTCCGAGTAAATCTCAACTCCCTGCCGTCAAAGTCGAGGATGGCCTTGGGAAGGGTCTCATCGTCCATGACAAATGGGACACGAAAACGGCTTCAAAAGATTGGAAGGATTCTCACAAACCCAACCCAACAGCAGCAGGAGGAGCATTAGCCGAAAAAAATGAGACTTCCGGGAAACCAGTGACTAAAATCGTCAGCAGTAATAAAGGTCAAGAGACGTCCAGTCCCAATCCGACTCCGAATTTAAATAACCCGGGTAAAAATCCACCCGTCAAGCCCGCGAGTGCACCGGCTTTGACCATTCCAAACCCAAAATGATGAGAAAGAGAAAGTCTTCCGTTTTCCCATGTTTTTTTTTTTTTCATTGTGAATTTAATTGTAATTTAATTGTAAATTGTCATTATAATTTAGGATTTTTTTTTATTTTTTGTGTTCATTTCTAGTTTTTTCACAGTCAGTTGGAATTTTTTTGTCGTAGTTCGTAGTACGGAGAATTTCCGTTAGACAATAAAAAAAGGAGTCGTGTAGATTTCCTTGGATTTTCTGGCCGACACACGAAATCATTTGAATTTGAATTTGTTTTCAAAATCTAAATTATGAATTATTTTTCAATTTTCTTGTTCCAGCTGTCTTTTAATTTAATTTAATTAATAAAATTAATTGTAGACTGATGACAATTCGTGGAATTGTCTAATTTTAATTAATGTGTGATCTCAACTCAAAATGTGTCGTGTGCAACGTGGATTTTCTTCATCCAAATCCAAATGAAGGAAATAATTCCGAATATTCCGATTCAAATTCAAATGTAAAATCACATCAAGATCCGGAATTGATGAAAGTATTTTGTAAATACTTCCAATTAAATGTACATTCGATGGATGTCAATGTCCACTCGGAAACGGATTATTGTTGTTGGTTCTGTGAAAAGTGTGAAGGGATGGTGAAGGAAATGTACAGTTTAAATGGGCTTTTACAAAGCATTCAAAATCAACTTGAGACAATCCAGGCGAGACTCACCGTCACCATTCTGGACACGGAACATCCATCTCCATCAATTGACAACAAGGAACAGGAAGTGGACGTCAAACCTTTCAATCCAAATACTAATAATACCAATACCAATTTACCGTCGTCTTCATTGACGACAGTCCCAAAATCTCACGACAAAATTATACAGATACGAAAAACCATTTGTCAAAGTAATATATTTTATATTTACATTATTATTAATTTAGATTTTAGTTCATATTGATACAATTTAAAATTCTAATAATAATAATATCACAATTAAAAGATTATCAAGTAATTGAATTTAATAATATAATAATGATTTTTTTTGTCCTTATTGTTCACAGTCTATTTGCCTTCAATCAACCTTGAGGACGTGATGGAGATGCAAATGCAGCCGAATCCCACTCAGACTGAACCAGCACCAGAACCAGAACCAGAACCGGAAGTCGAAATCAAAATCGACCCAATAGTAATAGAATCAGAGGGATCTTCATCATCATCATCGGCTTTACCATTTCTCTACCCGGAAGTCCAAGTCAAACAGGAACCATTTGAATTTGAATTTGAGGATACGAATGTGAATGTGAATGTTAATGTCAAGGTTGAAGACTCGACGGAGGTCGGAGGTCAACATGAAAATGAAAATGAAAACGAAAACAACATGGACAGTTTGGATTTGGACCCAAATAATTCCCTGCCGTACACTCCAGAGCTTCTCGGCTTCAATCATTTTGAAAATAATGATTATTATTCAACATCAATACCAAATAAATCAACATCAAATTCTGAGGTGGATCAGGATGAGGATTTTGAGCCGCCCGAAAGTCCATCCACCCCATCGTCATTGTCCTTGTCATCATCATCTTACCCTGCTTCTGCGTCCTCCTCAATGGTCAACCTCCAGACGGAGCGGAGGGATTTGACGCAGTTCAATGTCACATATGTGGGGAATGGAGTCCATTTGTATGATAAAACGATGGCATTTGAGGAAAATCATCCGGGTTTTAGTTGTCGATATCGAGACTGTCGCGTCATCACTTGTTCCGTGTCGGAAATGATCGGTCATTTGATTTTCCATCGGTCACAGGCCTCCTCACAATCCACTTCCGGATCCGGAAGTCAAGCTCAAAGTCAAAATCCAAATCAGTTCATTCCCGTCCAAATCCAAATTCCATCATCAGCTTCAGTTCTAAAAGCCGCCATTGTCAACCGAAAACGGAAACAAAGTCTGGAGGAAACGGAGGTTCAAGTGTTGGATGTTTTACCCGGCAATTTCGAGTGCCGTCGATGTAGGAAAAAGTGTCGGGATAGGAAAGCTCTTCAGACTCATCAACGATCCGAATGTCGTCATTTGATTTTCCATTGTCCCAAGTGTGGGGAGGAATTCGCACAGAAATGGAAAATGGACAGTCACATGAGCTCTAATGCGTGCTAAAAACAAAGTAAAAAACAGTTTTTTCTCATCTCATCCAGTCTGTCAAAGAAACATTTACAAATTAAACTAATATTTTCGTAGTAACGTTCCGCAGAAACGAGAAGGACAAAAAGCCAACCGAAAAAGTATATTTTTCACATTGTTTTTTCTTTATTTACCTGTATCCGTATTTGTTAGTTAGTTTGTCGTCGGGATTTTTGACAACAACTTCCATTGTTAAGTGTTAGTTAGTAATTTACAAAATTCCAATTTTTGTACAAGTTTTGTCTTTTCGCTTTCATTTTTCATATATAAAGACACGATATAAGATATTTATGGAAATGGAGAAATGTTTGGGGTTTTTTGGGCGCAAAATCGAGTCTCAATAAATTTGTACTTTTGTGATATTTTGGTATTGAAACTCTTTGAATTTCTCGACTCATTTTCCTGTATTGTCTTGCATATTTCCCAGTATGTGAATTGAGTTAACTTTTTATTAAATTAGAATGATGCATTATTTAATTACAATTGAATTGAAACCAAGTTAATTTGAGGCCCAGATTAAATTGTAATTTAATTGGGAGTTTTTTGAATTTGTGTAATGGCTATATTCAGATTTTGATGGACCATTCTTGGACATTCGTCACAGTCGTCAGACGACACACAATTAAACTTTCCTTTTCATTATTGTCTTCACATTCTTTTCCATTTTCTATAATTGTCTAATATACATAATTCTCCATATTATTATGGACATTCCCAAAATATATCTGACACATGAATGAAATCCTCGTGGGAAATATTGACTGTTAATTTTCCCACCATTGATTTCAAGTTCCGGTTCCGGCTCTTTTGTTTTCACTTCATTTATTATTTATTGGAATTTTTCCTTATATCTGTATATATTATTATGTTTTTTCCTTTCGCTTTTTCGTGGTGACTTTGGCTTTGGCTCTGATTATCAAAAGGTGACATTCGGCCTTGAAGTTGAGTTTCAAGTGCCGAGTTTCAACGGATGCATACGGAGACAGCACTGTGGAGCTAAATATCTTATGTATATATACAGATATAGTTGGATCAAGGAGGATTTACATCCGGAACTCTCTCTCATGGACACACTCCAATCTCATTTTCTCATCAATAATTATATGGACTGTAAAGCCATTTGTATTCTCAACCTCAATTCAATTCAATTCACACTCTCCTGCCCAACAATTCTAACAATTTCAACAATTTAACCTCCAAATTCATCAATTGAACACTAAAATTAAAAACCAAGTCCGAATCTCTTTTCTCCGTGTACAAAAGTGTCCAAAGTACGAATCCGAATCCTCATAAATGATAAATGATAATTATCATCACAATATCTGTAGGTATATTCCATGCCAATCCACAAATGTAGTTCAGGCAAGAAAAACAGGGAGAGAGAGAGAGAGAGGGTTTTGCCTTTGGCCTTTGTATAATATATACATACAAAGTTTTTGAAGCTTTGAATGAGCTCAAGAAATGAAGAGCGAGAGAGAGAAAGAGAGAGAGAGAGACTTTGTGTCTATTTTGTCAATGTGCGTGTGCATGTGTGTGGGTGTGGGTGTAAATAAGTATTTTTGAGTGTAAATTGTAAATAAGTTGGTGCTGGTTGTATATATTAATACCGTTTTTGAGTTGGGTCTGGAATCTGGATAAAAAGTCCCGCTACTCCAGATTTATCTCTCGCTCGTCTGCCTGTGTGTTGTGTTGTGTATAGTTCCTCATTCATTTTCATACTGTCTCGTCAACTCGTCATACATTGTACATATATTTTCATGCTCTAAATGCCCTACTAAAAACCAAGAGAACAAACAGTATATATTTATGTGACGACAAAAGAAAACAGTATACAGAATTAGACGGACTACAGATATTCATAAGATATGTGTGTGTGAAACGTGAAACCAGAAGTGAGTTTATTCATATTCATATTCAAATACCCAATTCAATTGGAAGCGGCATCGGCATCGGAATTTTCAAGACTCGTCAAGACAAAAGAAAAGGAGTAAATGATTTGGAGATTCCGGAAATGTTCGTGTGTGTGAATGTAGGTTAGGCTTCCAGGAGCCGGTAGAATATTTAAGGAGAAAGAGCAAATACCAGTACAATCTGAAATACATATAGGCATACAAATACAAACATCCACAATGAAAATGAACAACGTAAAGTATTGTAACGAGTAACGATGGAGTTTAAGAAGGGGGCCCTTCAAGTACTCTACTAAATACTAAATACTGAATACTATATACACGTTGGGAGACCGACCGTTATAGAATGTGAGGATGAGTGAATGGTGAAATGGTGGAATGATGTCGTCGGCTGTATATAAATCCATGCAGTATTTTAAATTGAGAACGCATTTCATTGCCTCTAACTGACCCAGTAGCACCAATCCCACATCCCATCCCGTTCGTTCCCGTTTCATTGTTTATTTGTTGGTTGGTTGATTTCCTCCGTTGTTTCGTTTCATATCTCCAGCATTTTAGTCTTCGGTTTATTATTTGGTGGTCGCGTCGTCGTCGTCGGTCGGCTGGCACTGAGTGGACTTTGACAAACTTCTTCTCCAGTCGTCGTCTCCGTGCAGTCAGTCTCCATCGATCCCTTGCAGATATCAGTCCATCAGTCCATCTCGGCATCTCCACAAGTGAGCACAACACAACACAACTTTCCCATCCATCCCCAATTTAATTTAACAAACAAACATTTTTTCACGTGTCCTTTAATTCTCCTTTGAACTTTTCCTCAACCAATAATTTGTGCCTATATTAATCCATTTCTTTTGGTTGTTTCTTGTTTCCTCCATCCACAGATCAGATCAAATCATCCTCTGGGAATTTATCATTTATTTTCAACTTGAACTCCTCGCAGCAGCAGCAGCAGCAGCACACGGAAGAAAAAACAGTAGGAAATCTTCAACGTAAGTTCATTTCATTTTCATTTTCAATATCAATATCAACTCTCTTTTCTTCATGTTTTCGCCCTGCGTTTGCAGTTTTTCATATAGATCTTCATGTTCAAAATTTCCAAATATCCAAAATTCTCAAAAATTTCCAAACCGAAAATCGCAGAATTCTCAGGATTCTCATATGATTTCCAAAAATCCCAAAATCTTCCAGTGATTTTCTCTCTCTCTTTCTCTTTCTATACCGTATTTATAAAATACATAAAACTAATGTAAATGTGAATTGTCATGTATTTTTGTGTTGATTCACAGATGATGATTCGATGTGGGTCGTCGTCGTTCGTCGTGTGCCTCCTGTTCATCTTCTCACTCTGTCTCGTCTCCTCATTGTCTCTCTCTCTGGGTGGGATGAGTGACAATAAGCCACAGGAAGCGAGCGAGCGATTCTTTGGTGGTTTCGGTGGGGGTGGGAAAAAAGGTGGGGGAGGAGGAGGAATGGATGGCCTCGCCGGTCTCCCCATCGGTTCTTACCCCCTCTGGAAATTCCATAAATTCGATGGGATTTCCTTGAAACCCGTCCCAATTGGCTTGGACATTGGGACGGGAATCCCATCCCCACCACCATCCTACATGAACTCCATGCCCACTGCCTATGACCAAGGTCAAAATCAAGGTCAATCCAATTATGGTGGACAAGGTCAACAACTCGCTGGTGGAGGTGGTTACTCTGCTCCTCCTCAAAATTACGGTGGGGGTGGGGGTGGCTCCAGCTATGGAAATCTCCCGGTTCCACCTTATGCAAGTAATCCATCAGCCTATTCAAATCCTCCAGCATACGGCGGCTCGGGCTATTCCAATCCTCCAATCCCAGCCTACGGAACGGGCTACAACAGCCAATCGAATTACCAGCCACAACAACAAGGTGACGGCTACGGCTACCAACAACAACAACAACTCCCAGCTTACAACTCTGGCGGCTATGCTCCCCGACCCAAATGCACGACCGTGTGTAATGATGAATATGGCTCGAGTAATTATGGTGGTTATTCTCAGTCTGCCCCACCAAGTTACGACTCTCAAAATTATGGCCCATCCAACAACAATTACGGAGGACCATCGTCACCATCGAATTACCCACCACCACAACCACAATACCTAGCGCCCGCATTGTCCTATGGTGGACCACCACCATCATATGGGCCATCGTCTAGTTATGGACAACCTGCCCCACCTCAACAAGCTCCATCCTATGCTGTCCCCATTTCTCCTCCATATCCACAGGCATCACCCCCACAACAACAATTGTATGAACAACCACCACCACCTCCACCACAATATTCGGCTCCAGCTCTGTATGAACAACCCGCTCTACTCCCACAACAATATTCTCCAGGTCCTGGACCTGTGTATGGACCACCGGAAGTTCAACAAGCTCCACAGTCACCGTATGGACAACAAGCTCCACCACAGATTCCGCAGTATGAGAGTCCACCTCCTCCACCACCACCATCCCCATATGAAGGCTATAAGAAGAGGCGCTCGGGCACCACGACCACCCAAGTCGACATCATGAAGAAGAATAAAAATAATAATAATGAAGTGAAGGAACGATCCGATAATCATCATAATATGGAGAAAGCTTCCTCGGTGTCGGTGAGCATGAGCGAGTCTCAAATGACGAATGCGAATGCGAACAAGAAAATGAGCACTGGGAATAATTAACTCTGGTTGTTGTTGTTAAATTTAAATAATGTAAAAATGAATGACGAGACAACTTGTTGATTATTATTATTGTTACGGACATTGGGGGGGATTTTTTTTAAAGGTTTTTTTGGAAAGGAAAAAAACTTATTGTTTTGTTTTGTTTTGTTGTATTTGGTTATATATTTTGTTATGTTTTCATTGTTGAAGTAATTAATTAATTGCCCAGATTTTAAGACGGAGGGAATTTTTGTTGTTGTAATTTTGTTGTTTTTGTTATTGTTGTTTATTGTTATTGTTATTATTATTGTACATTGTGGGAACTGTGGGAATTTTGAGAGAAATGTTTTTATTTTTATATTTTACCTATATCTATATATAAATAAGTACTGATGAATTGTACATTTTGTTTGTGTGAAAGTGAAAGAATTAATTTGAAGGGGAGAGAAAAAAGATTGAGAATATATTGGGAAAACTCTTGTTATATATAGTTGTTAGTTTGTTAGGTTGTTTTTTGTTACAAAAATTGGAAAGAGAAAAACGTTGAAAAAGTTGTTATTTATTTTTCACTATATCACTAAACACAGCAGAGACAGAGACAGAAAAACAGGACTCTGAGGAATTTCGAATAAAATTATTGGATAAAAATTTGTACGTTTTGTAGTGTATTTACAGTTTACACAATAATGCTAATGCATTTGGGGATTTATTGCATATACAAAATATACATATATAGAAATGCGTGGGCGTGGATCATAATGTACAGATATATATAGGTACCTGCCATATCTGTGTATATTATATTTATGTGGCACAAATTGTCAAATTCATTCGGCATCCCGTTTCATTTTCTCCTTTTTTCCTTTTCCTTTTACTGTAAAATGCAAAAATGGTCCGCATATAAACCTCATTCATATTTATTTAGCCTATATTATACATGTAACGGAATTTTGACTCGTATATTACATATAACAACCCAGCAGTATTTTTCCAAGTCTCAATCAAAGTGAATTCGCAATGTTAATATGTGGATGCAAATTTAAATCAATTGTGACTCAATTACCTATATATAGACAAAGAAAATTGACTCATTTTTTTTTACTTGGGAATTCTTGAGAAACTCTCACGTTATATGTACCTACATAAATATATATTACGCTATATATTATTATAGTCAATTTTTTATCTCGTCCAGATTCTCTTGACATTGACAAAAGAAAAACACTTTCAATTCATCTGAAGGCATTTCTATAAATTCCCAAAAATATTGGGATTAAAATGTAAAAAAGTGTGATTAAAAATTACCAAATAAAAAAGTGTAATTAAAATGAGACGAATTTCATTCATTTTTCATGATTTTTCTATATAGCTCTCGGCCACCTGAAAATCCTTGAAAAATATATGGATTGACTATTAAGTACTTTTACCATTTCCTTTGTCTGATGCAGCACACACGAGTTCAATTTCGTTTCATTAATGAAAATTGAAAGTGTCTCGTCTATTTCAATTTAAGCCGTCATTCTTTAAATTTCCGTACATACGATATCGCCTGTTTTCCATTAATAAAACTCTCCCTGAACACTTAAGTATATAGATAAAGCAAAAGGTAAAAGTGTGGATGTTCATAAGTATAGTCAAATATAGTGAGTTTTCATTGGGAAATCCCGAAATCCTCATTATATCCGCTGCTGCTACTGATTACATCATGTCTTTTATTGTTATTATTGTCGTCATACATATATTTTCTATTTTGTATTATCAAAATAAGGAGGAGTGAGATCCATCCAGCAGCACACTGTGTGTGTGTGTGTGTGTGCAATGTGTGCATGGACAAAAGTGTGAAAGTGTGTGCGTGCGTGCGTGTGTGTATGCGTGAATGCGTGCGTGAATCTGTGAATGTGAATATGTGATTGTTGAATGTACGATATATCTTTATAGTTGAATATGTAGTTCAGGAGAACGCAGACGATTGGATTTTCTCTCAATTACATATTATGTATGTAAGTATGTGTATAGTGTGTACTTAAGTCCCAAGTCGTCCCATGTGCAAGTCCTCTACTTCTCAAGTGTGTTTGTTTGTGTGTGGCTTTTAAGTCTAAGCCTTTAAATCTTAAACCCTTTTAAACGTTTAATTGTCTGTCCATCGTCGGTACTCATTTGATTGTTCACAATGTCCATTTTCAATTTCAATTTCGATTTCCACATTTCCAGCAGATATGTCCAGTGTCCATTCGATATGTATGTCTATTGCATGTTCTTAATAGGAATTGTCAATTGTCAATTGTAAATCGTTGGTATATTTAATGGTAGGTATCTGTATATAAATATATATATATATATGGATTGTGGATTGTGGATTGTCGCTCGTGGCTGTGAGTCAGTTCATGAATGAAAAATCAGACAATTGTGACGAGTGTCCGTCCATTGCATTCGTCCGTTCATTGTCCTTCGTCTTCTTTTCCTTGTCCTTTTATCATTGTCGTCGTCGTCGTCGTCGAGGACTTTTCGCTCTATCCCGTTTTCTTCCACTATAATATATTCACTCATTTTTATTCACTACATCTATTGAATCTATTCAAATGCGATTCACACTGTGAATCCCAAATAATCCGGAATAATACACAGATAAAATAAAATATAATTTTAATCCCGCTATTCATCCAGCAATAATCCCCGCATTGGATTTTTCATTCATTTCCACATATAAAAGTTTTAGTTCAAGTGCCCTACAAATCCAATTCACAATTCCCATCCACATTCATGCACAATTCGATGCAATTCATCAATTCATATCCAATGGGACAACAACATGAACAACACTTTTATATGCACACACAATATCTACATTTATCTAATCCTCATATTTACAACTGAATCTATAGCCTCATCTGAAGGGACTCCCATTCAATTCAATTTCCTAAATCCTATAAATATGAGGGAAATCAGGTCGAGGTCAGGTTAATTCGGTGATTGGTGAATAAAATGTGCCCACATTGGACTAACTCACAATCAATATAATACCTATAAATATTGTTTCACGCTGTGTGCCCTTGAATTTCTTCTTCATTTCTTTAGACTTTTCAGAGTTTTCACTATATATTCATACATGTATATACGTACGATATACATATTTCCTTCTATTAATTTCCCCCGTTTCTTATATGCCATTGTTTCCATTGCTTCCTTATACTCGAATTTACATTACATTTTGATTTTGATTTGCATGTATCATTTTTTTTTTTCGTTGCGGGATTTGTCAGTGAAATTTCCGTGGGGAAAAGTATATATACGCGCGCCATATTTCACGTCTCCACAGTCTCCGCATCCGCATATATCTATAGTTGACGCGGACGCGAACATGCAATTCATTTTACGATTTCACGATTTTACGATTTGATTTAGTGCGTGGATAACACAATATTATTTTTAGTATGGAAATCATAATGGAAAAGGGATAAAGATGCATTGAGGAGATTACATGGAAAATGTCAATGCAAATGCGTATTGAAATAATGAAGTGGATTTCCGAGATTTCTGATTTCTGATTTCCTGATGATTCGAGAGAGTGATTTCGATTTCGATTTCAATGAAATGAGAGGTACTTTTTGAAGGGATCTTTGACTGTTTTGGCTCTATATAGTCGTTTCCCTCCCTCACTCATTCACTCATTCACTCACTCACTCACTCACTGAATTGACCCAGTAGCACCAATAGCTCAAAACTGTCACACGCTTGTCCACAAGTTGTCACTCATTCAGTCACTCTCCATCCTCAACGACCATCCTCTTCTCCAGCTCCTCGACCACAGCATCCACATCCCAAATCATCCCAACAAACACATTCTCAAATTGCCAATAAATCAATTATTGTAAGATATATTCAATATTCACCTCCATCCAAATCAAGTCCAACCAACACCAACACCAACATCAACACTAACCAAACACAAAGTTCAAGTGAGTTTTTCCTTTTCCCACAATTATCATGCACACAAGTATATTTATTTATTCAACTTTCAACCCTTTTCCTCATTTCATTTACTTTCTCAATTCTTCACACATTTTCCTCACACACAGTTTCTAACTTTTTGTGGGACAAAACTTTCTGAAAAAAAAAAGTACTGGAAATTCTGTGGGTGGTTTAAAATTCCCGCATTCCGGATCAGAAAGGAAATTGGTTGACATGATTTAATTTTATTGTCATATGAGAGATGAAAAACCACAGGTTGATCTATTCTATTTCGGATCATTTCATGTGTGTCATTTTGACGTAGGTCAAATTAACGGGGATTTTTCTGTGTAATGTATATGTTGTGTATTTGTTTGAAGTTTGAAGGTGTGATATGAGGTTTCCTCGCCGGAATATGGTGACGACGTGGACGATGCTGGTCCTGGTCCTGACGTTGTCCTCGAGTTTCCCGTCAACTCAGGGTGGCTTCTTTGGTCGGTTATTAGGGAAAGGGAAGAAGAATAATGGGATGGATGGTCTCTCTGGACTGCCCATTGGTTCTTATCCCCTGTGGAAATTCCATAAATTTAGTGGGCTCTCCTTGAAACCCGTCCCCATTGGACTGGACGTGGGGAACGGCGTCCCCCCCACACCCCCCACTTATATGAACTCCATGCCCTCCCCTTCCTATTCCCAAAATCAAAATCAATATCAATATCAAGGTCCATCCAACAACTACATCGTCGCTCCACCAACTTACGGCGGAAGTGGTTATTCGTCAAGCCCTCCAGCTTATGGTGGCTCCAACTATGGAAATCCTCCAGTTCCGGCGTATGCAAGTCCACTACTTTCAACAGCGTACAAAAGTCCTTCAGCGTATGGTGGAGGCCCTATTAATAATTATGCAAGTCCGCCAGCTCCAGCGTACGAAAATCCTCCTCCAGCGTATGAAAATCCTCCAGTTCCAGCGTTTGAAAATCCTCCAGTTCCAGCGTATGGAAATCCTCCAGTCTATGAAAGTCCTCCAGCTCCTCCAATGTATGAAAATCCTCCAGTTCCAGCAGCGTATGAAAATCCTCCAGCGCCAGTCTATGAAAATCCTCCAGTGTATGAAAATCCTTCAGTTCCAGCGTATGATAATTCGCTAGCTTATGGTGGTGGCTACAACAACAACAACAACAATAATAATTACCAGCAGGCAGTCCCAAATCACAACAACAACAACAACAACAACAACAACAATAATTACCAACCACAATCACAAGAACCACAACAACAACAATCAGCTTCCGGTTACGTTCCGACGTACTCAGCCGCACCACCACGACGGCCAAGATGTAAAAACATGTGCAATCAGGAATATGGCAATTCGAATAACTATAATAATAATAATAACGCTGGCTATTCTTCTGGTTCTGGTTCTGGCCAGTCGTCACCGAGTTACAACAGCCAAAACCAAAACCAAAATTACCAAAACCAAAATCAAAATCAAGCTTCATCAAGTCCTTATATTTCCCCTTCCTATTGATCCGATCCGATCATATTATAACTATTGGGGAACCGGAAGTCCTTTTTAATAATGATATTAGTTATATGAAGGAAATCCCAACATGATGTAGATTTTAGACCTTTCCTGTGTTTTGTGTAAACACTATAAACGAGAAGCTCGTCAGCACTATAAATATTATAAATATTATATAATTATAATTTTAACTGTGAGCATATAATTTCTGGACGACTGAATTCTTATGCATGATGTGATGTGGATTTAGATTCGTTATTTCGTTTCTTTGTCTTTTTGTTTTCGTTTTTGTTTTTGTGTTTTTGTTTTTGTTGTGCAAATAAATAGTTACTGATTGTCATCGGTTTTTTTTAAAATTTTAATGACGGGGAATATGCGACACTTTAATAAACTTTAATTGTTCAAAACATTTAGTGTAAAAAAAAAACAAGGGATGTGGAAATTGGCAAATTGGAAATTACGGCGGAGAGATTATTGAGGATTTTGTGATTTTGGATTTAGCCGTAGACTTTGATGACGGTGTGATTGAAAGAGCCGCCGAGCCAGGCGGGTAAAGCTTGAGCTGGGATATCTTTGAGAATGGCCACTTTCCATCGCTCTTGAATCGTCCCGAAAATATTCACACGACTCGCCAAATCCCCAATGAGCGGTTTTGCAACGTTATAGACGGTCGTGGCCAGGAAATTCACTATATATATATTCACACAAAAAAAGTCACACAAAATTCAATATGTCTATAAAAGAAAATTAGGCGATTTTTGCACTGAAAAACCCTTTTCAAATAAATAGTCACAAAAAATGGAAGGAAATGGACAATTGACTGAGAATATTGTATTTTAAATGAATTGATTGATTATATACGATTGACTCCGTAGGCTGCTTTCATTCTCCGTCCGTGTTTCAGCTCAATCTCAATGTACTCTCGAAATATATTCAAAATCCTCGTCACAGCTATATATACATATATAGAAAACAATTTAATTCACATTTAAAATCCCATTTTCAGTGAGATACAAAAAATCCAAATCCAATTAAATGCCATACACAAACAATTGAGTTTTTTTGTATGTATACATATATTTTGTTTTACATGGGACGTGAGTGAACTGTCGATTATTGTAGCCATCTAAATCCGCAACGAGTACAAAATCCTCGACGGGATTCTCGGGTGTACTGAAATTCTTGGGGCTCTCATGAACATTGTACAAGGCTTGTAGAATGTATTTCCCAAACGTTTCAATTGCTTCCGTACCATTTTCCATTACGAAACGCACATCCCATCGACCTTTATATAGACAAAACAAAAATCGTTACAAAATATGAAATATACATATACAAAAGCTTGCAATATCATCATCAACAATCCATATCGTAAAATTGGTAATTGGTGTGTAAATGACCCGAGAATTTGGGTTAATTTCATACGAGGAAAACTTGCCATATTCGACGACCCAGACTGGACAACCATCTTCATCCACACCACTCAGGAAATAAGGATAATTTTTTCGGAGAATGTACGGAGCTTCCCAATTCATTAGTTCCTATATAAATATAATCAAATCGACCGGAAATGAGCAAAACACAACAACAACAACAACAATGGATCGAAAACCCCGGGGATTTACACATACCTGCATGAGAACTTCGTCCTCCACAGAGTCCACAAATGACCAGATGAAAATGCTGAGAAGGAATATTAAGAGAATGAGAAACTTGATGGGAAATAACCCGGACCCGGACATTTTTTGGACTAGGTAAAAATATAAATCTAAATCTGTGTGTGGTAGTCGATGACGATGAGGAAAGAATTGTATTAATTTTAACCTGCCTGTCCGACGTCCACTGACTGCTGACGAGGAGTGTGAATGTGCGATTAGAATAATATATGTGGCTGCATTTCAATGAAGTGCAAAGCTCGCGGAACTCTCAGAAGCTGTGACGAGTGAACTGAAGGTCAAACAAACAAGAATCTGCCTATATTTAAAAAAAAACGATTCGGAAATGGAACATGAAAAAAAAGGAGTTGCACAGTTGAAGGTAAACTGAAATTAAAACATATATTATAGAGAGCAACAATAACAATCAATGCATGGAAATACATTGATTGTTATTAGAATATCAAATGATACTCGCCACACACACACACACACACACTCGCGGAATAAGGAAAGTGAAAATATGTAAATATTAAATATGCACATTTGTTGTGGTGGTCGTGTGAGAAATATTTCTGGTTTTTGTCTCGTGGGATTTCACATTTTACACATAAAAACAGTACAGATTTGAAAGATGTATACTTCAAGTCGAGATGAAGGAGCTCATTAAACTAGATAAATATACGTGACTTGTTTCGTTGTTTTGGGGATGGGTAATCAGTATAATTAAAAATTAAAATTGTTTGCCCATCTCATTAATTCGTATTTAAGTAAAAACTATACCTAAATACCTAATAATACCTGAAATCAAGTGTCTCAAAAGTAGAGACCAAAATCACAGGGAAACACAAGGGAAAATGGGAACTATTTTCCTTCCTTTGGTTTTTGCATATCTGTCACTGTCTCTCTTTCTCTGGATTTAAGATAAAGTCAAATTTGAATACAGATATTTCGATGTATGTGTTTTCCAGCACATTTGTAATAAATTCCAGGAAATCCGCACATTTGTTTTGTATTTGCTGAAGAGCTATCAAAAAAAATTTGTTTATTACAATTATTATTTTGTATTGTATTGTAGGTACAATTAAAATTCAATTAATTATTCAATTAATTAATAAATATGTTATGATTTTATAGTTTATAGTTTATAGTACAAATCGATTCGACAAGGTTCATTTACCATACGCCAAAAAAAAATCTTATACTTTACACACATCATGCTTTTACGTAAGTTCTCCAAAAACAAAAACTAAAACAAAAAGATGAAATTAAAAATTAAAAATTCAATTAAAATAATTAAAAATTAAATAGTAGTGGGCAAAAACAAAAAACACGAAGAAGAACAAGAATCGTACGTAAAAATACATGTGTAAATATATATAAATACGTATATAGAAAAACTGTATTATAGGAGAGGATTATTGTACGTATTGGCCACGACATAGTACAAAGTCCCACCAGTACTCTCTCGTATCGTCACAGTCTCCAGAGTTCCTTCCCGATTCGGATAGAGAATCGTCCCCTCTTGAATCTCCGCCGTCACAGTCCCATTCTGCACACACACAACGATTAACAAGCATATGAGAAATTAGTTTAACTTTCTTACATATATGACACAACTAAAAAGTAATAATAATAATAATAAAGTACATATAAAGTTAATTACAGTCACCTCGAGGGAATTGGCTGATAATTGACCGTCTGGTGTGAGCGTGATGTTGATGGGAGTTCCTTCGCCGACATCACCCGAAATGACCCCGTCCTCATCAATGGCTATCTGCTGAGTTTGATGATCCAGCTCATTATTGTCCGATGATGACACTGTGTGTTGAATTGTTGCAGCTCCATTTCTCACTGCTTGAGCAATCTGTTGACTCATCTGAGGGCCGAATGTGATTATCTATATTGAATAATGAGTCAGTATTATGAATTTAACAAAATTATAATAACAATATGATGATGATGATGGATGATGGATATTATGATAATATGATATTATTATCAATATTTATTATTTATTATTACAATTAAATTAATTATTAATTAAATGAAAGGTACCTGTTGATTGGAATTGCTGATACTACTCACAGTGACCACGTTTTGAACTTGAGATTGTTGTTGTTGCTGCTGTTGTTGTTGTTGTTGTTGGGCATTATTGGAGCTACTGTGACCACCATGATTATGTTCCCTATTATGTGAAGCCATGTGCCTCTTCATATCACTCCGAACTCGGAAGGGTTTACCACAAATCGAACAAGCATGTGGTTTCTATATTATAAATAAAACAAAAGTCATAATAAATAAAAATAAAGTAAATATCTTGTGTATTACTTAACTTGTGAAGAAATTGGAACTCAAGTGTGAATAAAATATAATGAATTGGAAAAATAGGTATCCTTACCTCGCCCGTATGGATCCTCCGATGGTTTTGAAGATAGCTGGCGGCCCGGAAGCACTTTTGACAATACTCACATTTGTAATTCCGCTCTCCCGTATGAATACGACGATGAACGATGAGAGAATATTTCCGTGCAAAATCCTTCCCACAAAATTCACATTGGTACTGACGAATGTCCGAGTGGATCGAGATCATGTGGTATTTTAAATCTCCCCATTGACGGAAATTCCGACCACAACTTTCACATTTATAAGGCTTCTCTCCCGAATGAAGTCTCATATGAACTTTCAAAGCGGAAGTGGCGAAGAAGGATTTCCCACACATTTCACACTGATGAGGCCGTTCTCCCGCTAAATAAAAAAAATTGATAGAATTACACAAAAGTTAATTATTTGTATAGTCAAATAACAATATGTAATTAGTAATTGTACTAATAAAGATAGTAAATAGTCTAAATAGTATAATAATAATAAAAGTTCGTACTATGACTTCGCATGTGGTACACTAAAGAATTGCGATGATTGAATATCCTCTGACACTGAGTGCACTTGAGAACGTCTTGTCGTCGCTGTCCGGTGGTCCGTTTCTTTTTGGCTCCTTTCCCTGGCGGTGGGGAAGGGGCAGAGGACTCCTCCGGATGAAATGTTTTTAAATGAGTATCTAATTTTATTTTGGAAGGGAATGCTTCGTCACAATAAACACAGGGATGAGTGTCCTCGGCAAAAAGTCCCTCTTCCTCCTCCACAATAAAACTCTCATCCTCAAACATGACTTCTTGAGACAGAGGATCCTCTGAGACTTCCATCGTTCGCAATGAACCATCCTCAACCACAAATTCCACTTGATTATCCTCATCTACAATGGATTCCTCCACAATCTCTTCTAAAACTCCTGCAGCCTTCCCTCTCCCCCTCTTTTTACCCTGTTCAATCAAAATGACAATCATTTAATATTCAATCTATATATATATTTGACTTGTTTTTAAGTATTTATATCAGATATACAGATAAGGTATTTAATAATTTATTTAATTCAGTTAATTAAATTAAAATTATTATTAACTTATTAACTTATATACCTTTGGTTTAATCTTCACTGTTTCTGTTTCATAAACGAGTGATTCCTCGTCTTCCGGGTCCATTTGCTTCTGACATGAATTGACATGAGTTTGAAAAGTCTTTTCTCTCCTAAACGTCCTTTTACATTTGGGGCAGGCGAGTAAGACTTTGAGCGGGGTTTTATTCATCTCCTCCACTACTTGTATTTTCTCTGGTTTATTATTGTGAAGTGGTTGTTGTTGTTGTTGTTGTTGATGATGATGCGAATGATGGGAATTAATGATGGACGAGGATGATGATGATGATGATTCATTTCCAATATGTTTGAGTTCAACTTTGGGTGATATTGTATTACTGCTATCAATGGTATAAGTGAGAGTGGAGGTGACGATGACGGGGGTTGCATTTGGATCCCCATCATGTTCTGTGGTGGAAGCGACGACTTCAAATTCCGTTTGTACTTGGTCATTAGGAATCTCAACTAAATGATGATTGAGGTGATGATGATGATGATGATCTTCATTTGGATCCTCCTCATCAATATCATCTACTCCTCCCGGCTCTTGTCCGTAGTGAGCTTTTAAATGTTCAAAAAATTTCAATTGTTGTGTGAAGGAGTCATTACACAGTTCACAGACGAACACATAGGCTTGCCGAAATGTTGCTGGGGCGGATATCACTTGTGTGTGTTCTTCTTCTTCTTCTTGATGCTGTTGATGTTGCTCATCTTGATCTTGAGAGGATTGTGAGAGTATTTCTTGTTTGAATGAGTGCTGTGTTACGACTTCTGAGTCCATTGGAACTTCCATCGTTATCGAGTCCACAACCACATTATTATCATCCGACTCCATCATCCCTATATACATATATATAAACATTCGAAAACATTTTAACTATAGTTTCATTCATCTTCATCATTCTTATTAACGATAAGTATTAGGTAAATATGAAAAGAATGGATTGAAAGAAATCTCATAATGATAGAGAACCTAAAAAAAGTCAAAGTTTGACTGTCAAACTATATAGTTCAAAGTCAAACTACCTACATATTATGTATATTTATAATATACACTATAATAAAACGCTCTTAATCCTAATTCTTAATCATTACACGTACATACTTAACTTGAGATTTGAGCATCAACTTTTGACATTAAAAGTCCTCATCATTCATCATTATATAAAGTTATAAAGTTTTTGATGAGATCACATCATAATAAAAGCATATTTAATTTGATTTGCAGTATCAAAAACCTAACCAAAAAGATTGTAAATTGTATTATAAAATAAATACATATTCGGTGTGTCATATAATATCTATTAAAAGTATATTCAAAACCGAAAAAGAAGACATCATAATCATAAATAATACAAATCTCTCGTTTGCCTCTCTCTTGTTTTAATAAAATATAGAATGATAATAATAATACGTAGTAATAATAATAAAATTGCAATATTTATTATAGAATAGAATAATTTGGCATCTCAGCAAATTATAGAGATTTGGACGATGCAATATCGCATCGGAATCCAAATGGAAGAGGTATCAACATTTGACAACAAGCAAAAACGGAAATGTGTCTTTTGATATTTGCAAAGTCTGTGTGTGCATGTTTAAATAACATTTCTGGTTTCTCATCTTTTACTGTAAATAAATCCTCCAAAATCCTAATAAAATGTATTATTTATCATCTTAAAAGATTGAGAATTCGAGAATCGAGTCTATTACATATTATATGTAGTGTTGCAAGGTCATCATGAAATATACATACATATAAAAAGTAGTATTAGTACTTCTGATGTGTATCTATTTGTTTCTGCGATATACGTAAGTATATAGGTAGAAGATGCACATGATACAAACAAAAATTAAAATGTCTATACTTTTTTTTCATTTCATTTCTCTCAAACTTTGTTTCTAAAAAATGTTACAATTCTATAATGTGGTCAAGTGGGGATTTATAGAGATTAATGTTTCTTACCCGGTCACAAAATTTCTGGTACAAAAATTTATCCTCGATAAGTATGACAACACGGAGACGATTTTACACAGTTTGAGATTTTACACAAACTATAGTTGGCAATTGAAGGCGTTGTCTGGTTTGTCGGCTGCAAAAAGTTGATGGCAACTTCTTGTTGACATGTATCAAACGGACAGAGTCATGTACATACTAAAAATGAGCCTGCAGTTGGAGCCCAAGATGGACAGAGACAAATTCCGTGTCCGAACAAAACGTACTTTGAACCATTTTGTACATTTGAATTGTCCAGTTCTGACCATAATGAACTTTAACTGTCAAAAAAGTGACACATTTTAATTGCACTACATTTTAATGATGACTTTTGCATATTCATTCGTCAAATTAGCCTCGAGGGGCTGAGGAGCCACATTCCAGATTTTAGTGCGGCAAGACCATGTGATTTGAAAAAAATTGGATTTTTGGAATTTTTAATTAATTGTATATATAGGATGAGTTCAAGTAATTTGGAAGAGAAATTTGGACCGGTTGTATGTCCAGTGGAGTGGGGTCGGTGGTGGCAAACTCTCCAGGAAATTCATATTGAAGTGGAGATACCGGAAGGGACGAGATCCAAACAATTACAAGTCAACATCAAAACTACTACCATCCAAGTCGCGTGTCTGGACAAAACGTACTTTAAGGTATATAAATATATTTATTTACTATATTAAAATCAATGAACTATTCATTTATTGTTTGATGCTTATTGATTACTTATTGATACTCAATTAAGTAAAGAATAAATAAACATTATATGTAATTTTGTTGTTGTGCCACAGGGTCGATTGTTTGGGATTGTGCGTGAGGATGAATCGACGTGGACGATTGAAGACAAGAAATTACTTCGGATTGTTCTCCAGAAAGCGGATTATTCACCCACAAATGTCCTCATTTGGCCTTCACTACTACAAGAACAATTCGAGCTGGATAAGGTCACTTTGAAAGCGACCAAAGACAAATTAGATTTGGAGAGATTTCAAGTCGAAGTAAGAATGTATTGTATGGCATACTTAATTTTTCTGTGAATACACATTTTACATTTTATTCATAATCTTGCTTTGTTGTTTTTATAGAATTCGGCCTTCAATTTCAGTAAATTCAAGGCACTCGGCACGTAAAGGTGACTTGAAAATGAAATGTATTAAATGATGGAAACTGTCCAGTATTATATAACTATTACCTATGCTACCTACAACTATAGTCATTAAATCCAAGTGCAAGAAACCCATCCGGGTATAGTATCTATATATGGAGAGTATGGACAAAAAGTTAATTGTTCCATCGCATCGCATCTCTAATCTCAAGTATTTTCTACCCTTTTTAATCAAGTATGTACTTATATAATAAGTACACGAGTATATACCTACCTTGTTCATCGCCTGAAAAACTTTGTTATACATACATATTTTGTACCTAAATTACATACATTACATTCACATGCATTTATTTTTGTTATTATTTGTTTTACCACTTTCACACAGAGTATATTATATATGTATTTTTATTTTATGATTTGCAACAGAAGACACAAGTTACCTATATATTATATTTATTAATCTAGTCAATAATGACATTATACAAAATGTTCCTCAATCATGCATTCTCTTCCTGTATAATAGCCAAAAATACGCCAAATATCGAAATAAAATAGCAGGATTATTGTTATCAATCTCACGTGTGTAATTAATTAAGGCATATGGAAAATCTCTACTTTTGCCCGTTTGCATTTCATATTCAGAAATTGAGAAGGAGAAAAGTGCGTATACGTGGAGAGAAATTGATGCAAAAGTTGATACCCTTGATGCAGATGGACAGGCATTTGAAATGCTTTGGAAATATGTACATCAATAGGAAACATATGTAAAGGAATTTCCTTTACTTTACTTCCTATATAATAAATAAGTACAATTAATTCGTCACATTTCTTCGTCTTAAATATCCATCGTAAATCGTCTTTAATAGCTATTAGATTACTCATTTTTTATGTTCTAAAGTATTATAAATCTCGTTGTTATCAATCGATCTAACATTGTGCTTGGATTGAACACGATATTAAGCCCAAAAGTCCCTAGTTGACATACATATTTAACATCACTTTAGTTTTAGTTTTATGTTTACATAACAATTGACCTTGTCTGTTTACACACATGGGAAATCTAGTCAGATTTTATCGAAAAGAAGGAAAAAACAAACCCCAAATTATTAATCCTCCTTCCTTTCCTTTTAAATAGAAAATATATATGTACAATCACATTACAATTAACAATACTACAGTTTCATCGCACAGATCCAACTTTGATCATCACAATAAAGGACCTTCAATTCTTAAAAGGTATGCAATACAGTTACATTGCAATCATTCAATATTCCATTTTAATTGCTATAATAATTATATATATAACATGACTGATTGTTATTTTCCATACTATATAGATTAAATCCAAGTGAAAATGAAGAGACGTCGAGTGGATTTATATTCAAGAGCTGTTCTCAGTTCAGATGACCAAGAACCATCATCATCATCATCATCATCATTATTAAATGCGGACACACTTTTACCCGATGGCTCTGTAATAAAATATTATCTATACTTGAACTTGAATTTAAAACGAATTCATATAAGAAATTAATATTGATGATCTTTAATTGATATACACATATAATATAATAATATACTATTTACTATATTTGACAGATGCAAAATGAAAACCTGACCTTGAATTTGAATCCAACCGAGATTTCATCCCCACCTGACAGCTCAACTGTCTCCAGTCCAAGTTTAAATCCTGTACAAATTGAGAATGTAATAATACTAATTACTAATTACTATATTAAATATTATTTAATTAATTATGTAATAGTAATTGATCTAATTAATAATCATTTTGTACATCTAAATGTAAATATGTACACATAGGTACATTTTATGATTTAATGATTTTATAATTGTAACCTTCATAATATTTATATTTATTATTTATTATTTATTATTAAATGTACAGATTCTAGAAAGGATTTTCACGTTCCTCCCTGCGGATGCTCTAAAGTCCGCTCGACTGGTCTCCAAACAATGGAAAATGGAATCCACCAAGGAATTACTCTCCAAAATCTGTATAAGAACCCCATCGACTTTCCACTCCCAAAATCCTCCGGGTCCCTCATCCTTGATCCATCTCACATCCAACTCGACTGGCTATTGGAATCTCCTATGGGATCAACAACAAGTGTTGCTCATACTCAATCAGCTCCTCAGCTCAAGCTCCGCCGGACGCTTCCGATTCCTCAGTGTACACATACAAAATAGTTCGGATTGGTCCCTATTCAATCGAGTAGTGAATCTTCATGGTCGAGTCACACATTTAAAATATAGTGGAGACTCCACGGAGGAACTCTGTAAAATCCTTCATAAATTGCCCAACCTTGAAATCCTGGACACTCGCTGCTTGGATCTCTCACCAAATCAACGTTGGCTCCAACATTTCCAGCGCTCCATCACCACCCCATCCGGACCCAACGGAACTCTAGAAACGACCACCTCAAACTCCTTTTTGACTAAATTATCCTCCCTCAAGAAACTGAATTTAAATTTCTCTATTTCTCCCTCCTTGTTGCGGAATTACGCTGGACATCCTGACAAACTTGGAGCCCTGAATAATATAATGATATCGGGGAGCAAATGGGATTTGCGAGAGATTCTACTCATTTACATTTCAACAATCAAAACGGCCTGTCCCATCACCACACTCAATTTGTATTCTTTTGGAGTCCTCACCGGCTCTAGTTTGACCAGGGAATTCCTCAAAACCCTCTCCGGATCTCTTCGTCATCTAATTTTGAGAATGCCTAGCTTCCGGGATCGGGAAATTATGCAGTCCATGAGTAACTTCCCGTGTCCAAGGAATTCCGACACTTGGCTCATCCCACTTTGTCTACATCGATTGGAGAGCTTGGAAATTGGATGTTATTTTGAAGGGGATGAGCCGGGTTTTAGTCAGAGTATCGTCACCGCCCTTCAACTCCCAAATTTGACAAGGATCTCATTGAGAACTGGACCAAATAGTAAATTAGATCAAGTCATTTCCATCCTGTCCCAAGTTCAGTTTCAAGATGATTCAAAAGAGGAGGAGGAAGAAGAGGATTCCGACTGGTCCGAGGATTTGGATTCCTCCCAGGACAATCTAACTTCCGGTTTGGATTCAGATGATGAAATTCCTCATCCTAATCCTAATTCTGATTCTGATATGGAGGAAGAACAAAATCAGGATATGGAAGAAGAAGACGTAGAAGAACAGGAAGAAGAATCGCAGGATCCGATTTCAAGTCCAAATTCGAATTCGCATTCGCATTCGAATTCAAGGAGGAGGAGGAAAATCCGGAATCGGTTTTTATGCAGCCGGAAACTGCAGGAGCTCTCAGTGTACAATGACGTGGCCCCACTTTTCCATCCACATTTTTTCCCTTGTCGTCTCTGGCCAAATTTGATGAGTCTCAAAGTCAAATTTGTATCCTTCCCATTCCTCAACTTGACACTCCTCAGCTCCATTTTTACCGACTACAAGAAACTTGAACGACTCGAGCTGGACATTCGATTTGATTTTGCTGGAGTCAGCTCTTCCCCACATCATCAACCCCTTTATTGTTCCACTCCAAATCATCCATGGGATTTTGACGAGTTTCTTATCGGGAGGAAACGACCTGTAAATAGACCACAACAACAATACAAGTCATCACTTCCGGTCCAGGATGAGCTCGACTTCTTCTCACCAGAATTCGACCAGAGCCCGTCGATACTCAGTCTAAAAAGTATACTCATGTTGTCCTTGTCTTTTTATTTTGTAATTATCACACATTCATTTTAACTTTAAGTATAGATCTGTCTAATGTTTTTTTGGGTGTGTATCTTGTGGTTTTTCCCTATATATTAGAGTTAAAGTGCTTGAAATTGACTTGCGTCTGTCCAGAGCCACTTTCCCCCACGGATTTCTCAATTTACAATGGTTTGATGCACATGAAAAGTCTACAGAGTCTTCAAATTGATGGGCAAAATGTAAGAAAGGACAGTTTAAATACCAGTTTTTTAAATTTTATTACACATAATTACCGTAAAACTTGAATTAAAAGCCTAGGCTTTTGTGTCTACAATTCTTGAAAAAGTCGAGTTATGTCCAAAAACCCAAAACCAAGGATTAACTCGATAGCATTACGGTAAATGGCTTACACTAGATAAAACCAACGAAAAAAAAACTAGGCTAATAATTGAGGCATAGGTTTGTAATCTGGAGTAGGTTTTTAATTCAGGTTTTACGGTACAATTTTATTATTATTATTATTGAACAATTTTATATTGTTTTTTGTAGTTCACGACGAAGGGGATTCGGGATTTGAGGGAGAATTTGGGAGAGAAAGTCTGCGTGAGAATTAGTAGATGTATCCTTTTGAAGCCCAACTTTGGAACGACGTTCAACCCGATTATACTATAGGTAATTTAGTAATTATAATATATTTAAATATTATGTTATAATTATAAAACATAAAACTATAAATAAGACAAAAGCTGAAATTTTTATAATAGATCAAGAATCTATTCAAATTCAAATACATTGACAAAGTTAAATTACACATATATATAATTATAATATATATGATTCTTCACAAGAAGTCCTTTTCCAATATAATGTGTTGTTATATAGTTATTTGTTATTTTTGCGCATACTAAATGTGGTGATATGTCGATATAAATTCCGAAATTGAAATTGAATGCATGCTGAATAAAACATGAACAAAAAACCAAGAAAACATTTTCCATTATTTATTATTTAATTATTAAGTATTTTAATTTAACGTTGATCCAAATTGAATTGCTTTGAACTTATTCTGATAATGATAAACAAACATGAACAAATGGAACGCTTTTTTTCCATTTTTCAATAAGTGTGAAATATAAATATAAATGTGTAATACCAAAAATACTCGGACGAACTTCGGTTTCCTTAGTTTTTCTGTGTGTGCGGAAATGAATAAATATGCATGCACGCGTTTTAAATTAATTATAGAATTTTGTGATAATGACAGGAATTAATTGTCATTCAGGCTTCAGGATGAGATTCTCACCAAACCACAGTGTAAATGGTGGAAAGATTTCCATCTTTTACATATATAATTCTTATATGTATATATCCTTTTAGGCTTTCACACAGAGTCGCTTTGAGTCCGGTCGGAATCCTTCCTTACAATTACATTTGACAATGTCCGCTTTACCTGTATTATTCCTCCCACCACCACATTCAGCATTGTCCACACAACCCAAAAATGAATTAGAGAATCCGCTGGATTGACGACAGAAAGAGCCGACCGTCCCCACACAAATTCCACGTTTCCTATCAAAAATCTCCATGTCCATCTCACAGTCACATTTCCCATCTCGGCAGAGCAGTCGACTGGACATGTCACACTCATCTTGAATAACTATCCGAGAATTCGACAGTCCATTTAGTCTACGACCATATACATATTAAATATATAATATAAATTATACAAAAAACGAAAAAAACCACGTTACCACCCGCAATTATTAAATCATAATCATTTTATGTATGCACTGATTTTTTATTTTTGATTTGATTTTACCCAATGAATGATTGACGCTCCAGCTCCACATTTGTAATGAAAGTGAGAGCAGACTGCTCGATAATGTAATGTTTCCTCAATCCTTTATCGTTATCCTTTGAGTTCGGACTATTGGGATTCTGCTGATCCCTCCCTTCAACTCTCTCACCACAACTCTGGCCATAACTTTTACGACAAAACCCGGGTCCGAATTCCGTGTAGCCTTCTTTACACTGACAGGAATTAAACGGCCCACTCGTCCTGTCACACACGGAATTGATGACACACTCGTCATGGTCATTTCCGGTTTCGTTTCGGTTTGTATTGCAAGGGGCGGAAATGAGTCCACGACATTCATTGGTCGTCTCATCAAACACTTGATGATTCCCATATTTACATTTACAAACTCCATTCAAACAATGGAATTGTTCGTGGCAGTCGGCGGAGCGTCGACAAGAACTCCCGAAATTGGCTTTACAAGTGCCATCCCGTCGGCTGGGAATGAAGGCGGGTTGATTGCAAACACACGTGGAATTGTACAGACCAAACTCATTCAGTTGCATGTAGCACGAGGAATTGGGTGAGCATTTGGTTTGAATGCAATTGTGTCCAGGCAGTCCAGCACAGAATTTCCAACTGCTAATACTAGATTTATCCAGTTCCGGATCGTTATCAAATCGCATTTGCATCTGATGAGCTGATGGAGCTTGATGTGGATGCGGATGTGGATGGAGTCGCTCTAGATTAAAGTAAATGGCTCGATCGTGAAGGGCGAGGGAAGTATTTGGATTACAATCACATTTCCCTTGCCAGCAAATCAGGCCCAAGTCCCCACGACACTCTTCATCATTATTCAATTCACATGGAGAGTCTGCTCCTTTTTGAGGTGAGCAAGTCCCATTTGGATTTTCATAGTGATTTGAGATGCACTTGCAAATCCCCGTGTCCATTTGACAATTGGAGTTTTGAACGCAGTCCAAATATTCGAAACGTGGTGGGAGGCCGGAGTTGCCATCCCCAATCTCACCAAACACGTACTTGCACGTCTCCCCGGACTTGACGGTACATTTCTGACGGAGTGGGTCATAGATCATCAAGTCCGGTTTGGCACACACACACTTTTCATTCTCACATGACAGCCAGGACGTGGGCTGGCATTTCATCGTTTTGTTACAAAACTCGTTGTATTTACTTCGGGGTGACTGGAGGGCCCACGTTCTTGTTGTCATTGCATTTAAATACAAGCCAAATGTACACAGCCACAGAATTGTGGACGGCCAATTCATTTCCCAACCGCTGGAAAGTCTCTGGGAAAACATCAGAACACAATTTAAAAATCCGCCTAATATACAGCATGCAAAAATAATTTAAAAAGTAAAAAAAAAAGTACTTGAATCTTGAATAAAAATATTTTATTGACCATGTTTCTGGATTTTCCGCGTACAAATCCGGCGGATTTTGTTTCCAATTCCAACTATACTTTTAAGTGGTTATAATTAATAATTAAATGTAGAATATTTAATTCTTGAAGAGAACAATCAAAATACAGATATAGATGATAAATGAATGACGTTTGACGTTTGATGCGAAGAGCAGTCGGAGTCGAGCACACAAATAACTGGATTTGGATTGAATTTTTGAATTTCTGTCTGGTCTGCGGTGTGGCTGTATTTACCGTTAATTATAATACATATTATTATACTTATAATTATGTGACCGTGCAAAACTGGTTGGGGAGAATTAAATTCCGTGAGAATTTTTTGCATTGACAATATTGCGACTCTCGCAAATGAAAAGGAGTAGATACGATATATTTAAGAGTGAACTAAAGCCAATGAACTGAACTCTCTGAAGCACCTACTAATAAATACACCCACCCACACACACACATACAAAAACAATTTGCTGTGGTGAGAATTTATGCGAATGGACACACACAACAATGACAATAGCCGCCGGACACACAATTCAATTCAATTAGGCTCCATCGCGTTGTGCAGACTGCAGTGAATTTAGCTTATATATAGGGATGACTCACACATAATATCATTATGTATACGGATGAACCCAAAAATACTATATACTAACGATACCTAAGTTTACACAGGAAATTATAGTTCAAATCCACATGCATCTTTCATTTGTGTGCATTTGAATGTGGAAAAAAAAACGGAATATGACAAATATATTACGTAACATACACTGTTATGTACATGCAAATCATCATATTTGACTATTTTTGAGCTTGTGCAATTGCAAATTGCAATCAACTCGATAATTTTCATAATGAATGCACAATTACAATTACAATTTTGACACTGCGATGCGTTGCGATAACGGAATTTTCAGTACCGTTTTCGGTATTTACATATTCATTTCTGTATAGCGACAAATCCTTTTCCAATTTCCCAACGTTTTGATGTTTGGACTGTAAAAATGTCGAATATTTTGTGAGTTTGTGAGTATATGAGGAAAATTGATTGTGAGCACTGTGGATCAACTTTTGGATAATTGTTTTATTTGCACGGACGGGGCGTTTTTTCCATGAGAGATTTGACATTTGAGATGAGATTGAGAGCGAATAAACAATCCAACAACGACGCTATGAGCTAATTATGGACATATAAAAACGGTGTGTGGACGGTGAAGACTGGTCAATTGTTAATTGTCAATTATCACAATTGTCCCATTCTGGACAGCGTTTTTTTTTTGGTTTTACTCACTTTTTGTGTCTTTTGTGTTTGTGTTTGAGAAAGGTTAGGTTAGAAAATGGGGACGATAATCGTGGAAGATGCGTTTGGATTCGTCACGAATCCCGAGAATCCAGACGTTGAACAAGCCGTTCGAAGATTCACCATGACCAATCAAAAGGGAGCTTCCGCTCAAGTACACTAATTCCATTACAGTAGATTTTATACATACAAATACGAATTCATACGAATTCATACGATACTTTCTCCACACTTTCTTCACTTTCTTTGTCTTATTCTTATTCTTATCGTATATTGCTTTGTCTCCGCGAGCTTTTTTTTTTAAACTGTGTTGTGATTGATTTTCTATTGTCAAATGTCTAAAGGTGATTTCGTACGGAGCTGCTCTAACGTCATTGAAAGTCCCGGATAAAAATGGGCAATTTGACGACATTGTTCTTGGATTTGATGACATCAACGGTAAATTGATTAAAATCCCATTCATTTTATATAATAATTAATAATATATCGTAATTACCTAACTAGTTTTTATGTGGTCACTTTGAACTTTTTCATATATACCTTTTCCCTTTTTGTACAGGGTATTTGGGCGTTTTTGGGGAGAATCCGTATTTTGGGGCATCCATCGGTCGAGTCTCCAATCGGATTGCCAATGCTCAGTTCACAATGGACGGTCAAGTGTACAAATTGAATGCAAATAATGCGCCGCATTCATTGCACGGGGGCAATCGAGGATTCGACAAAGTCCGTACTTAAATATATAATTTTTTATAATAATAATAATACGGATTGATGGAGTTTTCTCACGTTTTGTGTGCATTTGAATTATGTCAAATGTGTGTATATACTTATACTTACGATACGATACGAATACGATAGAGATTGATGGAGGCGAGTGTGGACGGTTCACGAGTGACATTTAGCTACGTCAGTGAGGACCAAGAAGAAAAATACCCTGGACAACTTTTGGCTCAGATCACATTCGAATTGACTGCGGATAATCAGTTGGTCATCGACTATCAAGCAGTGGCTACGAAACCCACGCCAGTTGCCCTCACCAATCATTCCTATTTTAATCTGAGTGGACATGTAATAAATAAGGGACCATTCAAAATCATCCTCGTCGTTTTTCTATCAATAAATATCGTACATATGTATAATACAATTCAAACTGATGACTGAATTTAACTTGGGATTTTGATTTTGGTGTGGTGTTTTGAGGGATTTTAGCAAAAAGCAGACCAGGAACTGCGGAATCATTACGTTTTCCTCAATGCAGATGCCTTCACGCCCGTCGATGAAACTTTAATCCCCACAGGTTATTTTTTTTCGACTATATATACTTTCGGTTTCCCCGGGTTTTTTGTGCATTTCCGAAATGAGTGGGTTTTTTGTGCATTTCCGAAATGAGTGGGTTTTTGGTCCACACATGTTTTCATGTTTTGATGGGCAATTCTTTTGATTTGTGTACTCTTTTTTGTATACTCTTTTGACATAGGGGAAATTCAGAGCGTGCGTGGGACGATTTATGATTTCCGGACGAGTCGGAATATTCATGATGCCCTGAGTCAACTCCCGGATGTTGATGGTTACGATCATAACTGGGTCATTCTTAAAGGAACTGGAGGATTGTCCCTCGCTGCCAGGTTTTTTTTTTTTTGCCCCCACACGTTTCAAACCATGTACATACATATATTTCATTTTTTGGGGGATTTTTGATTTTTTGCATATCGTCAATCTCAAATAACTTTTGCATGGAATTCCATGTGATGGAAAAATATAATGTATTATACATCAAAATGTAGATGAAATAGAGAGTATTTCATTACTTCAAGTATTTTTTGATTTTTAATTATGAATAATTAACTATAATTAGTTAAAGATTGTTAACTTTTCTACAATTAAGTTTTGGAAGTAGACATGAGGACACCTAGGTTCGAGTTTGAAAGAAAAAATACTCCTCCGCAGTTTAAAAAACAGAGGAGGGATTCTCTTTTCTATGTGTTTTCATATTTTCGCTCTCCAATGAGTCCTTGTCTCATCCTTGGAGAGCGAAAATATCAAATTTATAAGCCGCGATGCGGCTTATAAATTTGATATCATATGCGCAATGCAATGTAGTCCTTAATTAAAACTCCGAAAAATTAATGTCCTACTCCGATCCCCATAATTCTTTCAACGCTACTTTTATTTGATTTTTATTATCTAAAAACAAGCGTCGAAAGATTCATGGGGATCGGTGTAGGACATGGAGTTTCAGACATATGGGAAATTACATGTAAAGTATGTACATGAAAAGTAAAAACGTCGAAATAATTTTTTTCAATTTTTGTTCCTGATTGACCTCAATGAGAGAAAAAGAAAGATACATTACTTCGATGCTGTGTGATGTACAGTTTGGCCATGAAAAATACTTTTCTGAGTGCATTTTGCACTCTCCGAGGTCAAATATCTCGGTGACCCGTGACCTCAAAAAATTATACTTGATAGTATAGGCATGAAATGTATCTATCTACCACTGGAGCGAGTTTGAAAGAAATCGGAGATTATCAATTTGACCCCGGCTGTCCTTATCTGAGATTGACAATATACACAGAGAAAGAATTTTGGGTTGATTTTTGGATTTTTGGCATGCATTTTATTTGATAATGTGTTTTGTGTATATATATATATAGGATTGAAGAGCGGATGGTGGGGAGAGTGATGGAAGTGTATACAGATCAACCCGGTATTCAATTCTACACGGGGAATTTCTTACCCGAGCTCGCTGAAGCTCTGACAGGGAAAAATGATGCCAAATATTCTAGACATGGTGCCATGGCCTTGGAAACACAAAATTTCCCAAATGCCGTGAATCAGGTTCGAGAAAAATTTTTGAATAGCTATCCCCGAATATTTTGAATGACCTGTGAAATTGTCAATTTTCCTTGTTGTAAAAATTCTTATACATGTATAGTTTTACCTTTTGTTCTGTGTGCATGTGTGCGGGTTTTCACTTTGCAGGCGAATTTCCCGAATCCCTTCATCAAACCCGGGCAAATCTATTCACATCGTGTCAACTACCGGTTTTCTACGCTCGAGAATTAACATGTGGACCCGAATTCGATTCCGAATTTCACATTGCGGATCGCTTTATATATATAAAGCAATTCATAATTATCGACTGATTTAATTATGTGTCCGCGTCGATCGAGTTTCCGAACCATTTTAGTTTGCTCTATAAAATATATCCTGAATTCATATTTATAAGCAAAATGATGAAATATATGGATAATGAAATTTCAACTGACTTTTGAGTGATGAAAATGTGGTTCATTTTATTTTTTCCTGATGCAATGCAATATTTAATTTATACAGATACTTTCGTTAATTTGAGTCACGACACAAAACATTAACAATGACAAAAACAACTATTCATTTTGCAACACTTATAAATTCTAATTCGAATTAATAAAATCTAAAAAAATGTACCCTTTGAGACTGGGAAAAGAGGAGGAGCTAGAAAATACAAATACAATGATTAATGCTTCAAATCAAATCAACGAAGGAGAAGAAGAA
>JAIUND010000869.1:0-49419 GCA_034699125.1 Gisinianus flammeolus | reverse complement strand
CTACAATAATGTCGCTTGATCCAAAGCTCCATCTCTAATATTGTGACCTCCAGAGCAGGTCAAACCCGGTCAAACGAAATTAAGGAAAATGATTATCGTCCTTTTTTGAACTTAACAGGCGATATATATATTATTAGTTGCAAATCCAAATCCAAATCCAAATCTCATTCGAATTAATGTAAATATAGAGGAAAATGTGCATGCTATATTTAGAAGTTAGTGTTTCTTCCACACTACATAAATTTCTTGTACGAATCTTTATGCGGCCGACGACAGTTTTTGACTGTCTTAATTATTTGTACGTGTGTGTGGTGCAAAAGGTGAGGTGATTTTCATTAGTCAATATGCATGTGAAATTCACGTGAAATTTATTGCGGAAGTCTCTTTATTTTTCCCCCATGCACTCTGTGCTGTTCTCAACGAAAGGGAAATGCAAATTTCCTTTGGTCTCCTCTCAATTTCAGTCAGACTTTTTTGGACAATATGCAGTTTCATTATATAATAGCTGCAGAAGCAGCAGGACGGCGAAAGGAAATGAAACGACCGGTTGTATAATTTACACATTTATAATATATCATATACACATTTATACAAATTAACGTTGTTTTCGCCCGTGTAATTTCTGTTTTCCTATACAACAATATATATAGTTATCGACCACTCAATTTAATTCCATATCCAGAATCTCCGTTTTATACAGATATTTATCGTGCACATGTGTGGGGAAAATTTTATTTTTACTTGTCAACTTTCCACATCAGAGTTTCGCCATGGAGATTTCGGGGAGGAGGATTTTGAGGACGTGTTGGACGGTCGTCGGAGTGACCAATTGTCTCCTCTTTCTGTGTGTGTCCACAGCTGGACAAGATTATTTCGACGCTTATTTTGACTCCTCCCCTTTCAGTTTTCCATACCAAAATCATCAAGCTGATGGATTTCCGGATAGTTCAAATGACTACGGGATTGGGCAGGAATTTTATAGGGGGCCTTCTCACTATCACCTTGGTTCCAGTTCGGTTCAAGTCCCCGAGTCTTTGAGTCCCTATCGTACAATTAAGATGCTGGAAAACCACCCGGAACCAAAACGACAACAACCATCAGTGAATGCCCTCAAACAGGAAATGAAAAACCATATGAATTATCCAGGGGAAAAACCATTGGGGCAAGTGGAATTCCGGCCAAAACCAAAACCAAAACCAAAACCAGTGAGTCAAGGCGGGAAAGAGGAGGAGCAGAGGGAGGAAACCCCGATTCAAGTTCTATTAGGATTGGGGTCAGAGATGAAGGATGTCAAACCCTTTTTGGATTCCATGGTTCAAGCGATGAAGTCCTCGGAGGACTTGATGCGATTGGTCCTGTCACGAGGGATGGAGTCCCTGTCTTTTGTGTACAATGAATTTCTTGGTGCTATTGACCGTTCAAATTTAAATTCTTAAAATAAATTACACATATATAAGTATACTTGTATACAACCAGAATAAATGACACTTTCATTTCCTTTTATCCAACTTATGCTTGGATTTTTCAATTTTCAAAGCTTTCCCTCAAAATTCATCCCATCATTTCGGTATATATATACACACAGTCCCAGTTTTGTTTGCATGGAAATTATTCATTGAGAATTTACAATTATAGTGGGAGATTGACGGTAGAGGTTAAGAAGGCAATGAGAAATTCCCTGTGCAAAAGCATTTGTGTGTATAGATTGTATATCGTCTGTTAAGTGCACAAACGAACTATAATTATTTTCCTTAATTTCGTTGACCTGCTCCAAAGTTCAAATGGCTGGAGATGGAGCTTTGGGTCGTGAGACATTATTGTCGGCCATGACCTTTTCTGTGACCCTGAATTTTTTCACAATTTTACCCACAAAGACGGGCGCAGTAGTAGCATTTCCGAAAATTAAGGAAAAAAATCGTTATAGTTCGTTTGTGAACTTAACAGACGATATATAGATATAGAATTACAATATTCTAATTACAAATCCATGTACGCTCGTGTGTGGAGAGTCATGTGCATTTTCCTATTCATTTTGTGAGTATAGTTTTGCATGGAGAAATTGTTTGACTTGAGATTATTTACGATTCGAGTCAGCATTTTCATAATTTGTATATATATATATGTGGTGGCAATAGGACGTGACGGAATCGTCGTCATTCGTCATATATATATATAGGGCGAGAATTGCAAGGTAATCAATATTTTTGTCGGTCGACTCTGTACTTATACACAATGTACAATTTACACACTGTAAAGTGCATATGCTGGCGAAGGGGAAATTGTTCATTCTGTCCATTCTTTTTGCACAGGAAACTTCGTTTCGAGTTCATCTCCGTCATTTTATTTGATTTGCCTTTTCTCCTATACAATTTCCCAGTGTTTTTCCACAGTGCTGCGTGCCTTGAAATTAAAGCCACAGATTTCCTAAAATTGAATTAAAACGGACAATTGATGTATTTGTATATAAGTATTGGGATTTTTTCCTTCGGGTTTGTTTTAAATTTGAATATATTCCTTTTGGAAAATCAAATGCGAAATGCGAAGTTGGAAATTCTCCGCCCTTTTTTTCGGGAATTAAGGAATTAATTTGAGAGGAAATGACTTAAATTAATAGCGATAGAATCCTGTGCAGACTAAATTGAACTGACTATAGAATTTTACTGAGGATTTTCTATGAGCTGAGTCCATTTTATTTTGGTAATTAGTAATTAATGAGAATGGTCCATCTGTGTCAATATTTTGATTGTGTATACCTTATTTTATTTCATTGGGTATTTTATTTTCATTTAATCAATATCCCTGTGCATGTGTGTGTTTTGTTTTTTTTTATTCAGAGGCTGCGCACATCCCAAATCCGGCTCGTTTTGACTGTACAAACTCCACACAAGGACGAAAGGAAATGAGTCAGCCATTAATTTTTTATCGGGATATCGAGAGTGATGCCGACAAAATGGAATGTGTGTGGTTGAGCTTGCTTGTTTACTATATACAGATATTTCACTGACTGTTTAAATAAGTAGGGAACAGATCTGTTGTAAGAAACGATTGAAAACTGGGAAGAGATTTACGAAACATGTGGGAAAGCAACAGTATGAATTACGTTTCCTATTAGTTTGTATCCAGTCCTCGTACAAAACTAGTGGAAATGGGTACAAACTAATGAAACACTAATGTGTATCGCTTTTCCTCATTGATTTCCCTCATTTTCCAATACTCAAACGAGTTCCTCACGTTTGAGAGACAACTGGAATTGTTTAGTTTAATATTGTAATTAACAAAGGACAGGGAATAATTATTCCTTTTGCCAATGTATATTTCAAGTTTCATCTGGACGAACTCTGGAGACAAATTATCAACTGGCAACTGCCGAGGACTTCCACACACAAAACAAATGATGTTTCACTGAGATTACGGCGGAGACTTTTCTTGCTGTGTGGGCATGATCGCATCACATCACGAGTATATATATTTACTGGAACCCTTCCAAAGGTCACTTGGGGTAATTACAGTCCATTTTTACATATTTGTTCATTAAAATTAATGTCGTTCAGGCACTGCATGTTCATTTTGCTGAATCAATCGTGTCTTTAAATTTTGTGTTTTTCTTTTTGACAGAGAATCCGAGTCCGGGGAAAGTTTAAAGAACAAAACTTGTTAAAAGGGGAGAAACAAATACCTGACGGGGCGGACCAACAATGGTCAAGAATTTATATTTAATTACAAAGCAATCGCTTTCTTTCGTATTGATATATTTAAATAGTCTTTTTATTTTTAATAAGTGATACTATGTTTTAAGAACTTTTTGGCATTGCTTTGCCATTTCGTAATTATACATCCCAAGTAAATATGATAAGATTATTGGATAAGGCGCTGTCCATTTAATTGAGGCTCCGCCTTCCCCTCTGACGTGGATTCTATTATTAATAAGGCGGAGTCTCTAGATTTGTGACCAAGGGAAGGGGGCGTAAAAAGTCGGTTTTGTTGTGGATCCCATTAATGGACAGTGTCTAATGTGTCTATAGCTGATTAAGGGAAACCTCTATAATTTTAAGGATCGGAGAATTATTTTAAAGAATATTGTTTGCAGCGCTTCCGCCAATTTTAATTCACTTGGGACAATCTTGATTTTATAAAATTAGAAAATTGGGCATTTGGGCAGAAAATTTTTGCTGTTGATTTGACTGCACTGTTATAACTTGAGGCCGATTTTTGAAAAACTCTGACTGCCTGTGTTTTATGTGACTTATGTCAAGTCTTTAGTCCTTTTATGAATGAAAAAGGGATGTTTTCTTCGATTTGACCACACTATTTACTTAGGCCAACTTTTGAGGGAAATGGTATATCAAAAATTGTATAAACTTTTAAATCCATTTGGGTATTCCCCTAGGCTTAAAAACAATGTGAACATAATTGACAGAGGTAAAGCTAGACTAGACATGCGATTATTCAAAACCTTGTAAGAAATGTCATCTTACTTACATTCCCACCTTCGGGGGAGCCTGCTCCTTTAAGTCTTTTTGCTCCATATGTATTATATTTTTAGAACACGCAGATAGTTATTATGTAACAGACAAACAAATCAAAAAATGATTAAATTGGATAAAATTAAAGTTTATCCAAAAGGTTAAACAAACACACTGCGTTTGAACCTGTTCGCTTCGCTAATATTATATATAAGAACCCGGTGCCCATCCCAATGCGCCACTTGGTACCTTTGAGAGAAAGGAAAAGGTCATCCGATCAGTACCTTAGTCTTCGAATTATTTCCAGCAATAAACTCGGTTGCTGGACTTTTGTTTGATGTCTTTGGTGACGGATTTTTGATTTTTGACGATCTGATAGCAAAGAATTATTGCTTCCGGTCCCTGTATTCGCTTGAAATTCTTTTCGTTTATTGCATCTTTTGATATCATGGGAGGGACCCAAATTTGACTTGAGTTTTTGTAGCAATAAGAATTTGGAAGAGCTGGTCGAGGATGGGTCTCCGTCTTATTGATAGACTTTTGCTGGTGGTTAGAATATTCTCCACTATTCTACTTAAATCTAAAAACCTTTCCGCACTCATTTTTCCAATTTGTTTTAAATTGAAAGTTTCCATTTATTTCTATTTTGAAGGATAAAAGGATAAAAAGGTATATATGACTTTTCTTATTTGCTACTTCACTATTTGCACTAGAATGTATATACTGAGACCCAAATCCTTGAGTTTATAACCTTGCGGCGTCCCTCTTCTTATACCATTTTCGGATTCTTTTCGGAGTTACAAAACGTTGTTATGTGGGAGTATAGAGAGAAACGTTTCATTTGCGGGAAAGTGATATTATCATACATCCCGTTATTTATTCCTCCATTAGTTTATTGACCTCAACTCAGTTCAAGGTCTTAAACGAATATGGATTTTTTATTATCCATCTACCGCCAAAAATAGGGTTTTAAACTGCCAATGCTTGCTGTTCTTTGTTCACCAGTTTGTACCAGCAACATGCAATTTTTTGTTTCAAGTATATCAATCTTTTTATATGGACCTTCATATTCTGGAAGAAAGTTTGTAGATTTATGCAACTCCCTTATGGGTTGATGGTAGTGTACTAATCGATCCTTTTTTAGCGTATTCACCATCAATTCTCACCTGTTTTATTTTTTATTTTTTGTTGACATTTAAAATAGATTTTATTTCATCACTTCAAAAAATATATCAAAATATAAGTGCATATTGATTACATCCGTCTTGGAGTCTTTTCATTTTCCAACGTTGCTACTTTTCAGTTGGCCATCTTTAAATACTTTTCGTTTTCATGGTGAGCTGTTTTGACATTCTAATGAAGTTGTAAAATAAAAACGAACCAGACTTCCAGTATCCAGTTGTGTTAAGTTTCCAGCTGGGGAACGTGCTCTGGGTGGAGAACGACTTCGATTGTCGAGTGGAGAACGATTTCGAATTCGTTTATTTCCAGCTGTGGAACGTGCTCGACTTCTAGGAGAATGAGTTTTTGGTGTTTGTTGCTCATCACCGTCAGAGTCAGCTGTGAGATCAATTTCTTCAATCTCTACACAATTTTCAGGAAGTTGATTGGGTGAGGTCTATATTCAAGGACCGAAATTTTCATTTACCTGAGGGTTTGTGGTGGTTTGGTGTAAAGCGACTGGACTCACAGAGACAGAATTGGCACCACAAAAAAACACTACAAAACATTATAAAATGAGCCTTGCACTAAAAAACACGCCTTGAAATTCTACACATTTTAATGTATATATAATTGTATTTTGCATGAAATTTACCTGTGTTTTGGTGTTTGATCTGTTGAGATTTGACGGGATTTTCTTCAATATGGGTTTAAATATTTAAGACTTCCAAGGAGAAATTATTTAAGAGAGAGAGAGACATGTAGACAGTTTGAATAGCCAAAGGCTACAGGAAACCAGATTGTGGATCGACACTTTTATATATCCAAAGACAGAATCACATGAAACCATGACACGATAGTTAACAATGGAAAGGGAGAGAATGAACGAGACCATTTCGGATCTGTATAAATAGCAACTGAAATTTATCATTCGAGTTAGTTAGAAGTTTGTCGTACTGGGCTTTCAGTCTCCTTTTTACTATAGAGGACTGCCCAGCGGGCATCGTTCTTCGTTTCCTTCCGTTTTTCCTTGTCACATAATTATTTTAAACTTATTCCTACCATTGTTATTACCACTCCAGATAATGACATTGCTACGATACTTATTGTTATGGAATTATCATTTGTCATATTTATTTGGGGATTTATATTTGGTTTTGGAGAAGGTAGGTACGGGAAAAATTTGTTCTCCTGATAATTCCATACAAAAGGGAATTGTTTCATGTTCACATTTTTGATAATTTCTTTGTCATTATTTAGACTACCTTCATCATTTCCATTATCATTATTATGCTTAATTATGGACATAGATTTATCAAACTGTTCGTTCTGTTGTGGGATAGTCTGATTGAAGGAGTTTCTCTGGAACTGGAGATTATCGTTATGTTGTTTGGAGTTTTGTTGTAAACCCGCTCCGCTTATTCCTGCTACTATGACGGCGGGTCCACCAAAAATGGCTCCGTATCCCATCATTTTTCCGAGATTATTTCTTTGTGTGTCACTTGGGATTTTCTCCGCATTCTGGAGGGGGGATGGATTGTTTCATTCATGGCAGCATGGGTCCTTTTCCGTTTGGTTGGTGTCTGTCTCAAAGTTTGACAAACATGTGCTTGTCAAATATAAGTGTCCCTTTCCTCCAATATTTGTAGTTTGACATTGTCTTGAATGCTTTGGGTATGATGTTTGTCCTGTTGCTCCGTTGCGTTCTGGAGTAGCAAATCGAGGTTCTTATGCATATCGGTGATTTTTCTCTTAGGCGTTTTCTATTTTTACTATTATATGTAGAAATATAGTAGCTTTGTTTGGTAATTTGCTCAGGTTGATCATGAAGTGCACACTTTGTAAACGTTAAATACTAATTCTGGGCTTGCTTGTTGTTTATACATATGCATGTAAAGACTTATTTGGTATGAACAGTAGTTGCAGGCGTTTTCGAAAATGCGGTCAATATCCAATTTGTCAATAAAGTCAAATGCTGATTCATCCCTTTCTAATTTCCATGGTGTATTTTTTCGTTTATATTCTGAATATAATAATACTCTGATTTTTGCCGTAGATGCAAATCTGGAGTTTTCCTGCTCTTCTGTAATATTTTATGGTTCTTCTAAACTTCTTGTTATTGATGATAACCGCACGCTCTGATAAGTTATCATATTAAGGTAGCCAAAGATGTGTGCGTGAAAACCTTGCATACTGGTGTCTTTGAAAGCAACTTTTAAAGCATTGTGTCACAAATGTAAATAAATTGACCTTTGTTTCCTTCTAGGTCTGCATTTGATGATATTATAAAAAACAAGTTTTTTAGTTTTAGTTTTTCGTGGCAACGGTTTTAGCTTTGTTCAGAATAAGTAAAACAAATCTGTCAACCTTTAAAGTAATAAACTAAAATTAAAATTGTTTAGTTGCAATTACAATTTTCAAACGAATTCGCGACGACTAAATTCATTATCCTACTCATGATTCATACAATTAAAATTATTCATGTCGATTCTATAATCCACAAGGTGAATCAGAAATGATTGAATTTTTACTGACCTAGTTCTAGCCCCTCTGAAAATATTTAATGCCCACTTAATGTATTGAGGCATACTATTTAATCACTGACATTATTAAGCAGACGAAGAGGTGAAATTGTATTCTGGAGTTCATTCTGCGGAGTGACAGTTTGTGGGTATGGGAGGAGATTGTACTCTGCGAATAATAGTTTGGGCTCGGTGTGATGAAGAGCTGTTTCTAGGGACTCTTCAAAACATTGTTGCAGGTGCCAATATGAAAGATGACGAAGAAAAAATGGGAAATTAAATGATGACGGATTTATATTTGAATTACTGTAAGATGGAGTTAGTTGGGGATGGGAGAGTGCTTCAATTTTGTTCAATGTTTGGAAGTAAAGACAAATCCCAATTTTGAGATGATATTAGATGTTTTAAAGTAATACGCATGTATTGAGCATATTTTTCGATTAATGGAAATCAAGGGTGAGGTTAGTTTATTCAAGATGTCACAATGCACAACCTCTTCAGTATTTCAGAAGATGGCATAGTGTTAAGTAGATTTGCCGAATTTATATATGAAAATGTGGGTATCGGAAAAACGTTGTGGATTACGGGGGAGTAAATTTCCACACACGAACACAAATTACCGACAGTAAAACTTTGCCATGATTGCTTCGAACACCTCACCAAAAAATTGGTAGTGTTGTGTTTACATTAAAACGACCCACGGTAGCATTATTCAATGTATTTGACGTTTAAGGGTGAAAATAAAGAAAATATTTAATTAGCTTACGAAGAGAGCTGGGGTTAATGTGAATTTTACCATACATTTTTACGCTCTATATTTGTATATATGTGTATAGTATAACATTATTAGTTATATCGAGATTTCTTTAGAGTTTATTGTAGATATCTCTTGGAGTGCGCATTTTGGGGGATTGCTGGATTCTCTATTTGGTCTATTTGAGTTATTGTAGAATTCCCCATAGTGGCGTCAGCTTCTGATTTCCGTTTTTAGTTTTGATTGCTCGTGGATGGAACTTTCAGTTTAGTAAGGCTCACCAATGGGTTGGGTCGACCCGTAACCCGTACGGTCGACCCGTATATGACGGGTCCTCCTGACCCGCAACCTTACGGGTCAACCCGTTTCAACCCGCAACCGGTACGGGTTGACCCGTTTGGATTATTTGTAAATTGAAACTCTTTATGATTCAGACTATAGCCAACAAACGTTTAAGCGGCATTCCACATTTATTTTTTGAACTTTTAGAACTACCTTTGAAAAAGTAAATTGACTTCGCGTTCTTTTTTGCATGCATAACCATTTAAAACGCCATCACTAGATACATTTCATTTTTGATTTGAAACATGTGATAGACATAAAAATATTGTTGTACATTTTACATTCCAATTTCCATCAGAAATGGAGAAAAACTTGTGACCCCAATCATTTTGGGGGAAAATGAGATTCTGGGATCAAACTTTTCTTGACATTATAGGTTTTAGCATTTTTCTTGGTTTGAATTCTTTTCAAAAAGTTTTGAAAAGTTTATATAAAAAAGTTTGAAATTTCAAAATAACCATAAAAAAAAGTGTTTAAATGTCAAGAAAAGCATTTTGAGCCCAAAATCTCCTTTGCCCAAAATTATTGGGGTCACTTGACATTGTACAGCAAATTTCGTGTTCTCTCCCTTGCCAATTGAAAAAGCCAACTTTGCAATCATTTTTGTGTTTTTTGAAAATTGGGATAATTTTGGAACCACTGAATCGATTTCTAAAGTGTAAAAAGTTTTCAAAATGTAATTTCCTGTTTGTATAGATTATGTCAACTGCTTGTAGAAAAAACAATTTTGGAAATCGGTCGCATATGCACTTGTCCAAAGTCACATTTACTTACTAAAGGGAAAACAAGCCAAAAACCAAATTTCAAAATTCTGTAACTGTTCGAAAACGCAAAATTTGGACGTAACCCCTTCATATTCGTTCTCTGGAGACTCGAATTGACCAGTAAGGTCAATTAGATTGAATTCCAGGTCAATATCGAAAACATAGCAAACGCCTTTACTAGTAAGCATAAAAATACATTCATTAATTTTCATAAATAAACCATTTTCAGCGCTAATTTACACTTCAAACTTGTGTCGTGTCATGTTGACTTTAGATCTGAATTTATTTAATAGCTTCTGACTTTTGTTTGCATACCAGTTTAATTCCTGGCAAATGTTTAAAAATATCTAGAAAAGGTTTTGTGGTACAAAACGCAAGCATAAAACCCGCACCAAAATCATAAAGTGCTTTGAATTTTAAGATTTTGCAGTGAAATGAAATTTAAATGAATACGCTTCATCCTTCATCAAATGGCCAAAATACAAATAATAGTTATTACATGAGCTCGCAAAACAATGAACCCGTACGGGTCAATTGGGTCGACCCGTACGAGGAACCGGGTTGAAACGGGTCAACCCGTATGGGTTGCGGGTTGAAACGGATCGACCCGTACGGGTCAGGAGAACTCACGGGTCGACCCGTGGTGAGCCTTGCAGTTTAGTCCTCGCTTTTGGTTTTGATCTCTCTTCTTGTTCATCTGCAAGACGTTAAAAGACTTAGTGTTGTGAGGGCTCTTGTTTATCGGGGAATTCTCCGTCCTTATCAAAATCGTAGAATAGCCCGTCATCATTAGCCAATTAAGAGACTCATGATAATAAGGTGTTTTTTTGTGATTACAATTTAAAGTTTGTAAAAGCTCCTTGAAGCTCCTCCACGTATTCGTCCGTGTTTCGGATGTTTTCCACGTAACTTGACTTCATTTTTCCGCTCGTCGTAGACTTCGTGGTTTCCTTGATGGGAGTTACTTGTGGTCACTCGCTCTTGAAAATTGTTCTGTTTTTCAACAGGATTTTTGGGTAGTCCACTTCTATTTTTAACTTTAGTTGTAGAGCCGGGTAGTACATTTCAACATTTTCGTGATGACTGTTTTTTAGGGAATTCTCCCCGAACGCAACTTCTGATTTGATCCAGATGGAGGGTAGTTTTGATTTCTTTCCCTTCGTCTCTTGTTTTCTTCGGGCCATTCCTGTTTTGTTCATTGGGGCTTGAATTTACATACATTTATTATTGACTTGGAACTTATATTAGTAGGTTGTCATCCTTCCGGTTTATTTATTGTTATCTTTTTTTATTACTAGCAGGCTAAAATAGCCTCTCTCCCTTCCTCTTAACTTTGTGTCCCCACAAAGCTCGTTAAGATTATTGGGTTAGTTGTGTGTGTATTTACTTTATTCTTGTTCATTGGGAAACCCCAAAATAATTGACAACTGTCGTTTATTATTTTCGGATTTTCCGAACTGTTGGGAAACTCTACGTGTGTGTGTTTTGAAAAAAAATTGTTAGTGGGTTAGCTTGTGTTTGAGTCTGATACATAAACTGTAGAACTTAAATCTAATCCGTTAGGATGGAGTTTTCAGTTCTTAGTGTTTTTAAAAAAACAATTGTTCGTAGTTTTTTTCTTGCTGTTTTACCGTAGGAAAATCGCCGCTGAAGCTAATTTTAAATTATGTATTATTTTCTTTTGGCAATAAAATACAGTAACACGAGCCGAGAATTCTGTAGCGAGTTTGGTAAAGCCCAAATGACTGAAAATGTAAATATTTAACTGAGCGAGTCTGGATGTCAACACTGTCTACAGTGCGACTCACAATTATCCTCATTAGACAATTTGTCCAGTGACTACTCATTTCTCGTGGGTTCCGTGTTGACCTGGTCTTCGTAATCTACCGAAGCCAGTTTGCTTGCCCGAGGGGGAGAGGGGTTTGTTATCACTGAATCTAAACAATAGGTAGTCTCAGAACCACCGGGTTGACCTTTGTTCCAAAACAAAAGAACTCAAACAAATGAACGAGCGGACTCCATTTACGTTGATTGTTACTTCTCCCCGTATCTTATAAGAATGACACAAATAGAAAATTAAATAAACTGCGGAATAAAAATCTCAAATACCACCGAGAATATAATCTTAGGAAGAGGGGAACTCAATAGGAAAACTTCAGTGACAAAACCTCAAGCCGAGAAGAAAATCACGATCAGTAAATAAGGCACGACTCAACAAAGTGGAAAGTATTCTTAATAGGTTTGTATGGTTAGGTTAATTTAAATATGTTGTAATAAGAGATGATTAAAATTAGAAATGAACCTCAGACTTTTCAGTCCCGACTTTTCATCTCAAGTGTCAAGAATCAACTACAAGCTTTTAAACAATTTGCTCGTTCATTTTATACAATTTGCTTACTTAATCACTAAACCGTGTTTTGCAATATGTAGTTAAACACTTTCTTAGATACTAAGTACTCTTGTCATTTTCTGATTTCAACATCATATTTTTGCTCAATCAGTATTTATTGGTTTGATTATAGTGACCATGTTTTTGTTTATTTGAATGTGAATTGACCGTCATCATCTTGTATCTTCATGCATTCTTTCCAAGCTCTATACTTTTTATATTTTATAATGTATTCAATATATACCTATTTTCGTATATCTGTATTGCAGCTTCCATTTATTTATTATATTCAATTATTATTTTGAGATTGTTAACTGCACTGTTAGATTTATTTAATCTGTCAGAATTGCTCTCCCTAATATGTCGAATATGTCGAAAATTGTCGTTATGTTCAATCTTATTTTATAGAAACACCGGCTCTTGTTAGTGAAACTATATTGTTAACAAAAGCGATAATGTTTTCTGTTAAAAGTTCGTCTTTTAAATTCAGGAACTTGATTTTTTCTTAGACGTCGGCAAGCTGATTCTGCAACTGTTGTCTGTGAGTTTGAAAAACTAAGGTGAGAAGTTTTGCTCGTAAGCAGTCGGGTGTGTAGACGAATTTAGAAGTTCCTGACGGAATTTCTCAGCTGGGCACTACACCATTCACTTAACTCACTATAGGATAATGAATCGTCCCTCAACTGCTTATTAAGAATTTTTTTAGATTGTTAAGTTCTTCCACTAATGTCTCTGTAAATTGGGGAGAATAATGAGCATTTAAATGTATGAGTTTAGCACTAAAATTCTCTAGTTCACAGCGTAAGTCCAGCGCCTTCATTAATGGATTACAATTTATTTCTAGTGGTATAATTTGTGTAATTTGTCAGCCAAAGTGTGAAACTTGGGCATAACTTCATATAGTATGTTATCAGCTATGTGTACGCGTTTGTGTGGTGCTGATTTGTCTTTCACTATTTTAATTAACACTGTAAGGAAATCATGGACTTTCTTGAGCAAATATTAAATGTTTCCCTGTATTTCCCTTTTTTACACAATCGAATGAGTACGAGATCTCTGTTGTTGCTTAATTGTGTTGTCAAAAGATCTAGTTCACGTATGATGTCAAATACGGCTGGGTTATTTAACTCTGCCGTTGGCCTATTAACTAATTAACCAATTTTTAAATCAAGTTGTGTTAGTTAGACGCTGAGGCAAGTAGCCAACGCTAGTTTAGACATCTTTATTGTTTGGGTTATAACTCATCCCATACGAGTCTCAGTTCTTGAAGGGCGTCCACAAAGGCGAATTGTAGTTCAATTAGTTCTTCGATTTCTTTTATTTTCTTGTGGACATTCCTAAAAATTCCGTCCACTGATGAGAGGAATAGGGGAAAATTTTTTAAAAGATTTAGATGTTCTTCGTGTTTTCTCAATATCTTGATGGTAGTAAATCTCTTGGATTTTCAATTCGTAGAGTACGAATATTATTAGTTATTTCCTTGAAGAAATCAGTATTTAAAATATGATTTTCCTCGTTTAGTTCCCCTTGTAGTAAAAGGATTCGAATTTATTTTGAAGGCTGTCTAACTCTATTTTTAATTGAGTAACAAAAAATAATGAAGATGATGAAGATGACATTTAATGTTGGTTAATAGTGTTGATATATGCTATTTGAGCAAATGCACTTTTTACTATTTGTTTCAGTTCAAAATCTTCGTCGATTGTTGGAAGTTCCTTGATTTCCTCCCACAGGATACTTAATAACATATAAAAGGTTTTTAATTTGGAACGGAGTTTCCTACGGTAAATATGAAAATTAATTACCTGGATTTGAGCTATTTGTATTGAATTTCTCGATGTGATGTCTATGTATCTATCACGTCAATTAAGTATGCAATAAAAGTCACTCTGTTTTCTACCGTTATTTGTCCATTTTTCAGTGTCAATTTCTTGAACTCTTTCACTCAGTCCTTTGTAGAGTCTAGTAATTCAGCGACTGTAGAGACAGTATTTGTGAGGGATGGTGCCATTAAGAATTTTTAAATTAATGGTTTTACCAGGTGGTTGAGTTCCTTTTATAGTTCGTCTATCGTCTTTTGGAATTCACATTGGTACTCTGGGATATTCAGGGCAGGTTCAGTAGTGAGTGTGTTGATATTTGTGGAGGGTCACTTGGAGCACTTGAAAAGTATAACCACCTTGTAAAGAAAGCTTGATGTGTGGGAGTCTGTTTTTGTATCTAAGTAATTAAGATTTGATTGAGTCTCTCACTTTGTTAATATAAATTTCGTACACTATACGTGTTTTTTCATTCACTTGATTATATTCAGCACTGTTTTGTAGTCCGGAATATTCAAAATTTAAATCTGCTAATTGTGCAATTAGTAGATCGAGTATTTGCATGTAGCCGAAATGTGTCATTTCACTTTTTACTTTTCAGAATTTGATAGACTCTGAGTGTAATAAAAATTAATTGAGCATTAATGTTATTTCGTACATGCAAGTATCACTGAGTGTGCGTTCATATGAAGGACTTCGTTGGTTTTTTGCATATAAAATGTTCAGATCAGTTCTGAATTTTTTATTTTGGAATTGAGAGCCTTCACTCGGAAATTGTTGTAAAGAGTTATGTATGCTTTATCTATTCAATAAAGGCAACAATATTGTATTAAATTAGTGATGTATTATGTATGGATAATAAGGATAGAGAGAGAGATGAGTATCGTTAACATAAACAGATTCGTCGTAGAACTGATCTGTATAAGATTTATTGTTATCTGATTAGAATCAAATGTTAACATATTATTTATGTGTGGAATGTCAACATGACATTCCACTTTTGTGTGTATGTATTCTTTGTACATAACTCTATAAAAGAAAAATTGGGGTTATTTAATTGAAATGTGCTAACATGTAATAACAATGTTAGGGTACAAAAGTAAACTTGTACGTGTGGTAACGGAATGTGGACGTAATGAAGTGTTGACATGATGCGACTGTTAGAGCGTATAAAGTGAAATGTTGGAATGTGGACATGATGAGAGTTGAAAAGAATTTATGAAATGAAAGTGAGGATATAGAGGGATAGTTAGAATGGCATACTAATGGATATTGTTTTATTATAATTTTAAATACTAGGTTTAAAAGTATATATTTCTATAGAATTATACTAGTTACTCAAGCCAGAAAATCTAAGGCGAGTTTCAAAGTCAAAATGACAAAAATCAATTTCTTTGCAAGTACATTCTCCAGACTTTGTCTGAGTTTGTACGGGCCAAAGAAATTTCTCTATTCCTCGTTGATTCCGATTCGTCCGTTTCTTCTTTACATAATAGAAGCCGGGTCGCATGCCCGAGGGGATGAGGGACAGACACAAAGAAAACTAAAATAAGTTTTAGATTGATCCGAATTCAACTGGATCAATCACTTCAAAAAATTAACACACAAATTTATGAAATTAAAAAGACTCCTGTGTAATTTTCTCGAAGGAGAAGAAAACACAATCAGTAAGTAAGTATAGCACACGGCACAGTGGGAGTTATTAGTTGAATTAAGTTTAAAACCAATTTTATTCCTAATTCAATTCTCCAAGATTTCTTGGAAACGATCTTACAAAATAGCAAATATTATGATCACCGGAAAACGGGGTGGAATGACTCAATCAAATTCTTTTCTCAGTTAAAAACAATTGTTTAACGTAGTCAATAGTCTCTTTGGAAAGAGCAGTTCATGCTTGTTATGATTTCCATTGGAAAAAAAATTTGACCAACGCAAACATACTAAAATATGAATTTGAATATTGACTAGTAGAGCATCACATAATGTGTTTTCGTAATGAAACGGCCCTCTTTAAAATAGTGAGTTCTCCCTTGCAATGATCATCAAATTTTATTCCTTGATGTATGAATGAACCTCGATTTACCTAACAATGTGTGGGTTCGGTTGAGAACGGATTAAACAGAAATAGCTACATACAACCAGGAGGTGTAAACACAAACAAGTATATGGAAACAAAGCCTGTAAACAAAATAAACTACATACATTCAGAAAAGCTGCCTATGCTAAAGAAGTTGAGAATGTAATGCACGTAGACAATGCAAAATAGAAAAGAGGAAAAGGCATACAAATTAAATCGAATTACATAATGTATTGCTTATAAGTACTATTTTTAAATGTTTTTTTATATCTAATTGTGTATAAGATGTGACAAGAGAATGGCTTGAATGTCTATTTTTTAGGACGTATACGTACAGCATGCTGTAAACATTTTGTGATACTTGATTCCAAATAAAATCTATATAATCTAGATAGTCACGAGAGGATTTGAATTCCCTATTACAAATATCACACAAATTGCCTTGATATATAAATATGGAGTACTTTAATATAACAGTCCTCCTCCTTTTGAGAGAAAGCATAGCTTGCCTCGAACAAGAAAAACGAAGCCACTTAATTCGGGCTTTTACAGTGATGGCACTCTGGAGCCGGGAATCTTTTTTGGCGCCGGGCTTTTTCTTAATTTTAAAAGGAAACTTCTGCTTGACTCCATCCATTTCTCGAGAACTTTGTGGTTCAGCCCTTTTATGTACTCTTTCGTACTTTGTAGGTTCTCGTACTTGTCGATTTTACGATTTTACTGTGGACATGAGATGACGAATAATAGGGAGGAATTAATGTTTGTTGGATAATTGATACTGACAGAAAAATACAAATAGCTAATTGAAAATCCGTATGGATGAAGACTTGAAGAGGTTTGGGTGTAGTCAAAGTTTTGTCTGGGACAGAAGAATGGCGTTTGGTATTCGAAATTGTGCTGACATGTATAAAAGCAACGCCGAGGAAGACGAAGGCTGGGTAAAGGTGCGTAGAGATGCGTAGCTCATACAATTCAATGACGTCAGCGGCTGCACGTCCTCTGCTTTTCTTTCTGTGGACTTTGACTGGGCGTTGTCTCCACCAAACTCCAAATCAGGACAAAGAAGACAAAGAAAAATGCCAACGGACAGTAAACACTCCTTTTATATTTTCTCCGACGGCTCAAATTATATGGAAAGCTGAAAGAATTTGTAAGAAAGAATTTTCCTACTTTGTGCTGTAAACGCATTTTTTTTGCTTACAAAATTCTTACACAAAGTGTGCTTCCGCTTTTTATGGGATGAAAAAATTCATCTGGTCCTCCGATCCCTTGTTGCTCCAGACTCCAGAAAAAGACAGAATGAATCACAGTTACGGCTGTGCCGTCTCGTTGTGTTTTCGTCCTTCAACTCGATATTTTAAAGCCAACTTGAAATAACGGCAGATTCCAGACTCCTTTAACTCCAGATGTAAAAATGACGAAATTGTCACATTTTTTCCTAAATTCCTCTTTCGCGTAATTTCCTTTTTAAAAAGTACTCGTACAGTTCAAATAGAGTTAATATAATATCCCTCAGATATTTCACTTGGTTTATATTCACAAAATTCACTATAATTTCAACTTAAAAAATCCATACGAGGAAACGGCCCAAAAACATTTTAATCTTTTTTTTAAACTTTTTGCACATGAATAGAACTTTTTCGGGGGTCCTTATTGTACCTATAAGGGCGCCAAAATGTGCGTTCGATGGTGTTGGTTGAGGGGTTTTAAAAGAGGAATGAAAGAGTGTGTTCAAAGTCTAGATTAAGGAAATGTTCGATCTTAAAATAGTTGTTTTTATTTGTACTGGCATTGTGTACTTAAGATTATCTGGAATCAAAATGCGAAGAAATAAGGAATAAAGATGGACTGTGATATTAATAGTGTAATTTTGAATATGTAAAAAGTAGCTATGTGGAAAGATTTATTTACTTGTACACAAGCAAAATGTAAAAGTCGAATTGAGGATCCACACTCGGATTCTCTACAAACGTAAAGCAAATCCCATCAAGTATAGAATGTGCGGAATTGCAACGTAATCAAAACATTGTAACACAAAAATCCTAAAATGCGGACGTTTCATATACATAACATTGATAATGAAATCTCAGATTTCATCACAACGACAAATTATATAAATGAAATGCGTCAGCTTTTTGTTCAGCTTGACTGCATCTTAATAAATGAATTCAAAATTTTGTCATACCAACGACACAATCTCACTACAAATATAAAATAATATAAAATGCAAATGAATGTGATAAAAAAGCTATGTTCATTGGGCTATGTCCGATGGGCCAAAAACTAAATTTGGGGAACGTTAATCTTACAATCTATCATATTATCTTGGGTTTCATCTTTCAATTTCTGTGTATATACTTGGCGAAATGATGTCTTCTCATCTTGTCTGAGCAGAAAGTATTTCTTTCCCTTTCCTGACTCACATGCAGCATGTACTAAATCAGCATATAGTCATCCACCAACTTTATAGTTATTGTCCTTTGCACTTGATTTGTACGACGGTTTTTCGACTTTGCTTGCACTCACACTTCACAATTTGACTCATCCAATTTCTGTCCTTCGAGTCCAAAAACCGCTTCTTTATCTGCTGTGTCTTTAATATATTTAATATTAATATGACCCAGTCTCTCATGCCACCGTTGAGGTTTCATGATTAGCTTTGCTTTATCTTCTATCGGCTTGAATTGCATTATTAGAAGTCCGTCCATCATTATTGCTTCTATATCCGGATGTACATCCCAGTAGTAAACAACTTTTCTTTCCTTTGGAATTTTCTTTATGTCAAATCCCTTTTCAAACATGATATTTTCTGAGAAGAGGTTTGCTCCTCCAGAATTAAAAAGTACATTACGTTATTCAATAACCATCCAGTTTTTATTTCACAAGGCTTTGAACTTCACAGTTCCTTCTCCGATTGCATACGAAACGGGTCCATCTGCAATATCAAATGGCTGTGGTGACGAATACTTTTTCAGTTCCGTGAACTACTCAATTTTTTCACAGTACTGGCTCGACGCACAAGAGTCATTTATCCAGTAATCCCTATTGATGCCTGCCATGTACGCTCGTGGAGAGTTATTTGAGACTTTTTCTCATCATCAGATGTTGTTTCTCTCTGTCCCTTTTTATTTTTCAGGACATTCGCTCTTCCAATGTCCTTTTTGTTTACAGATGTAGCACTTTGTTTCTTCTGTATTTCAGCCATCTCTTTTCTTGTTTTCTTGAGTTTTCCGTCCCTTTTAACAAGGAAGACTTTATTTGAACCTGCATTGGATTTTTTAGTCTGTCCATTTGATACTCCATCTTTCAATTCCCACGCTTTGAGACGGGAAAGGAGTAGTCCAGAGGTTTGTCTGACTATTTCTACAGATCTTCAGGCTTCTCTGAATTGTCTGTATTTATTATTCATCAAGCTTGAAATTACTCTGCAACTATAGCGTCATCGCTAAGCTCTACTCCAAGACTGATTAGTTGTGCAGCTAGATTTTGAATCTTGCACATCACTTTCACTGGTGAGTTTTCTGGACTTGTCATTACTGCATAGAACTTTTGCCACAGCATTCGCTGATTATCAGCGCCAACACGTTCATGAATTGTTCTCAGTTTAGTCCAAATGGCAGCAGCGGTTGTACACCCTGATATCATTTCAACTTGATCATGCTCATAAAGAGCGACGTGAAAGCTTTATTATTTCCTTTATTCCACTCTTTTTGAGGATCTTCACTCTGCACAGGTTGGATTTGTGTCCCATCCACAATGTCCATAAAATCGTGTGTGATAAATAAAGCGGTAAGCGTCATTTTCCACACAATCCAATTGTTTCCGTTTAATTTGGAAATTGCTACAACGCCAAGGTTTCTTGAACTTACTATGATTGTGATGGTTGACGTCTCTCCTGCCGTGGTGACCATGATGAAATTTCTAATTCAATCGAATCTTTTTTTTCACTTTTCCAACACACAGAACTTTTGCAGTTTGTGTGTCACTTCGCTTTCGTGGCGATAACGTATTAAAGTAAATTAGCCCTCTTCAGGTCAAGTTTCAATTTACAACTCGTTATTTATTATAATTTGCTCGCTTGTTTTATACAAAACTGATTACTCAATTGTATTACCTTTTTACATAAATAAGACCTTGTTTTTGTTTATGCCACTCATCAATTGATTCATCATCACATAGTTTTATATTATTTCATAATCAATTTTAACAAAAAGAATAAGTCGTCGTCGTCGTTATGGTCACATTTTTTGGATTCTGTAAAAACCTCTTATATCGGTTAAAGTAAAATTACAATAAAAATACTAATATACTTGCTATAAACGCAATGCCAAATCAAACCTCAATTAAATTGAAAGAATTTACACAACATATTTTTTAGTCATTTTCATCTTCCTCATTTCCCCTGATTCGAAAATTGTGGAATTCGTCTTTGCATCGTATTAGTCAACATTTTAGAGAAATAAAACTGGGATTCGCCAAACAAATATGAATGTCTGATTTACACATTCAACAAACGATTACACGAAAAACAACGTTGAACGTTGGACACGGAATTGAATACTCAAAATGTATGCTAATAGTTTTCGTAGAAATAAAAAATCCTTATAGTTTTCCTATGCTCTAAGAGGCTGTAAACCCTTTGTTTTAGATTTTCCATGAAAGTCTGTAATCCATTTGGGTCTCTTTCCTCTTGGTTTCTCAGAAAACCCCTTGAATATTGCAGCCAGCTGGCTTGTGGAAATTCCAAAACTGTTACACTTTTTCCCCATTTTAAAAATAGCTGGAAATCACTTCATGTCTTTTTAAAATAGCTGAAAATTCGCTAAAATCGCGTTTTTCGCGTTTTTTTGATGCTGAATCAGCATTGCTGATGAAGTCATAAGATCGACATAAACGCAAAAGGTATAGACACCCATATAGTCTAACATTAGTCTTTTGCATTTACGCGTTTTTAGCAAATCGTCGTCTCTAGTCATGGTCCTTTGAATTCCCTGAAGGGTAATCCAAACTCGAACCTAAATTTAACCCATTGAAATTGAAATTGTGTGTACAAAATATACTTATAATTAGGGAAATTCATGTACGCACAAACAAGTTTCCAAGTTAAAGAGTCAAGAGACGCGTGAAATAAAACTCTCGTCTCAACATTGGGTGTTGAGACGAGAGTGAAATCTGTGTCCTAAATAATTTAGTATTTATGGGGATTCAAGTGACGCCTGAATTTAAAATAATGACTTCTTGTACATCCACGCTTGGTAAATCAAATCAAAGATGTTATGATTAGTTATCATTAGTTTACATTTAGGTGTATGAATAATAGCCGGCCTCATTATGAATCGGATCATGATATGTTTTATTTTATTTTAAATGTTATTCTTTAAAATAAAAATCTATGAAAGTTACAAATACTGAATACAAAACCTCAAGCCGAGTTATCTCAGGCGAGCTAAAAAGAAAGTCCAAAAGGATTGTAAAAGAAATGGTCACGAGAAAGAAGGTTTGAAATTACAACACTTGCTTTCTTGGGAGACTCACAATTATTCTCAACAAATAATCTGAGTCATGGTCAATATATTCCTCGAGGGTTCCGATTTTGATCCTGCTCTCCGTATTACACCGGAGCCAGTACGCTTGCCTGATAACACAGAGGGATTGGAAATTATAAAATATTAAAGAGTGGGGAAAACCAACACTCGAAATCACAAATCAAAAGAAAGTCTAACGAGAGAATTTCTCGTAGTGGAGGAGAAAGCACAATCAGCAATTAAGTCACAAACAACACTGGAAAAGATAATGGGGAATAAAATGATATTAATTTTATTCGTCCAAACAAATTTTCTAGATTTCTTTCAATATTCGAAATTATACTCGCAATAGCTATACAATATTTATGAGCCGGAGAACCGGGTGGATTAATACACAATTAAACCTGGAAATCTTAACGCTTGGAAAGACTGAATACCCAGAACAAGCAACTTCTAACTGAAGATTTTTCAGTTCGGATTTTCCGAACTTTGGGATTTTTATCCTCACAAATTTTGTTCGTCCGTTTCCTTTCAAGCATTACGTCGTCTTTCGAATCCTTGTTCGTTAGATGCGAATAGCTATTACTCTATAGTTAATTTTTAAATGCTGATTATTTTATAAAGGACGTGGCGTTCTACATTTCAGAATCACCACGCTTATTATAATTTGGCTTGCTTCCATCTCAACGATAGAATGCCATACAATGACAAACATTTACATACCAATTAATTCCTAATCATTCATGTATAGAAATATTGACGAATGCTTTGCATTCTAAATCTAAATTAAAATAGTTCAATTGTCAGCAGAATACTCAACGTATTCGTGACGATTTTATCCGAATCATTTTCTTATACAATTCTTTACATTTAAAAATCACCTATGCCGAATCTAAAATTCTCGAACAAATTTTAGTTTCGTATTAATTATATATGACCCATTTGAACTGTCGAAAAATATGTTTATAAATGCGCACTCGATCCACAAACCGGATACGAGGCGACTTGCTAATTAATGAAAAATGCTTATTTTAATATTTTACTTATGTACATAAAATCTGTTTGGCCTAATTTCGTTCCCTTCTGAAATTACCATTTCTATATTTCCACGGATTTTTACAGCATGAATGGTATCATTTATTTATACATACATACATACTTGCATTTTCATATTCCATTTCATAATTATTATTATTATCATAATTAGGATTCACAAACGGGAAATGATCGCCAAGGCAACTCATCCCCTAAACTATAAATTTATCGTAGGTCCGTTATGAAGTACTCAATCTGTACTTCTTATACTATTAATTTGAAGATGATCGGTCAATCCGAACTCCTTTAAATAATGGCCCGTGTTATTATTATTATCCCAAATTATTATTATTATTATATAGTAATTATTACGTTTTATTATCGTATTATATAGTAGTTGTATACTATTTGTACACAGCATCATCCACTTTCGTACAATGGTCACTTCTTTATTCGTTCTTTTTAATGGACTTAAAATGATCTCCTATTTATTTCCCTATTCAATTTGGATAGGCCGAAGCTTGTTCTATTATAATCCAAAAGGAAATTGAATCGCACCAAGGCATTCGTTTGGAATAATCATTTCAATATAGACAAAACTATCGTCATTATGTGTGTGAGCCTAATGTACGGCTCCCATTAGAATATGTGAAGTTCCCAATATAAAATCGTACCAAAATTCATGATATAAAACTGAGGTATTCATAAATATAACAATATCATGTTATAGTAATCTGTTGACCACAGTTGCACGTGTGCGCCAATGTGTTACAGTATATATATAGTGGTTCGGATTTATAGGGGGTAAAGCGGTGAAAATATATATGGTTCTGCACAAATAATTATAAAGACTTTGATAGCCTCTAAAAGTACAGGTTTATTTCAAATCAAAAGTATAAAGATTAAAATTGTCAAAAAGGTTAAGACTGGGGGGTCTACATTTCTATAACTATATAAGAACTTAAGGTTTCAGCGAGAGTGGTCTCCTTATTTTGAATTTGTGGATTCAAGAGAGGCTTAAATCCTCAAAATGTTGTGATTTGATTGTATATATATACATTCTATTTGCATTTAGTTGTCCTAGATTAATTGATGATTATGCATCATTTTCGTTCTAGATTAAATGATGAATTATGGTCGTGCATGATGATCTAGTTATATCTGGTATTTATATAATTAATAAATATAGGAACATACACACGTTTATACGTGGGCAGTAACTTGTATAGAGAATATAATGAAGAGGGAGAAGAGAACAAGAAGTATAATGTTATTTGCTACAGATCAGTCGGAGAACTGATCTGCTCTTATTTTATTGTTCATTTAATAGTTAAATGTTTATCATAATGTGGAATGTCAACAAGACATTGCATTCGTCAATTCAATTTGGTATGTACACTTTACTATATAACTAACCCCTCGTTTGGACATTTTTTTGTAAATTTGAGAGGTGTATTTAATTGTGTGAGTACCTAGTCTTATTATTTTTACATACGGAAATAAATTATTGTTAATTGCCTATGTATATAGCATAACAAAAATCAAAATAAATCCTTTTTCATTTGTAATTATTAATTTTGTCCTTTGATTATGCATAAATTGGTACCTTCGTCCCATGTACATTATTTCAGAGAGTTTTTTATGCTATATTCATTAGCAAGAGGCGCTTGTGCCTTGACAATTAATATTATAGATTCCATATTCTTCCTTTGTATCTTCTCAGCTGAGCTCCTAGAGTCCAGTTGAAGTTGATTTCAATTTTTTTCATCATCTTCTACGAGGGTGTTACTGTAATGTTCAAAAGCGGAAAGGGCACAAAATGAATTAGCCAGAAAAAACTCAGTGAGCAAGGGGCGGTCTTACACACCGAGCGAGCCAATGAGAACCGTTTTAAAAGTAAGTTGGCATTTTGTATGCACGATAACGTAAACTGAGTACATACTCTAAAATTAAAACAAGTATGTGGATGACAGGGAGGAGCGTTTGTTTATACCTTTAGAGGTATTCTTTTCTGACGAGTACTGTACTATATAAAATATGTCCTGAATTCATACTTATAAGCAAAATGGTGAAATATATGGATAATAAAATAACTTTATTTTCAGCACTCAAAACTCAGTTGAAATTTTATTAAAATTTCAACTGAGTTTTGAGTGCTGAAAATGTGGTTTATTTTATTTACTGATGCAATGCAATATTTAATTTATACAGATAATTTTGTTAATTTGATTCACGACACAAAACAACACAATGCCAATAACAACATTACAATAAAAAACAAATATTCATTTTGCAATACGTATAAATTCGAATTTGAATTAATAAAATCTACAAAAAATGTACCCTTTGAGACTGGGAAAAGAGGAGGAGCTAGAAAAGAAGAAGTCCCACAATTTGCTGCACCACAAAATCCACGAATATTGGAACAGATTCCCGTTCGATCGTGTGAAATCCGCCAACGCTCAACGCCATCATTGGAATTGACCTCAACACTTTCTCGCAGTGCTTCCGATGAAGCGGAGATTTTAACCCCGCGGATGTCAAGCGGATGACACGTCGCAATTCTTCAGCTTTCTCCGTCACTCCATACGCCAGCCGGAACAAAACAGTGTAAATGATTATGCAATCCACACTGCAAATGGCGTAGATGATGGCCAGCAGTGGATTTCGATGAGATATTCGAATGGCCGAGAAGCCGCCAAATATTGACAGAATCAGACAAGCCAATTTGATGAGCCAAATCACGCGCCCCATTACCAAATTGAAGAGTTTGAGTTGCGTCTCCAATTCTCGGAAATCCTCCAGCGTTTCCTTGACCAACTCAAACGATATTTCCCGCCCATCATCATCGTTCATTGTATTTGAATTCTGGCCCTCTCGGATTATTTTCCGGATGATGAATTGTGTGAAGATGGGGAAAGTCATGATGAAGGAGAGAACGAGAAATATAATGTAAGTGGACCACGTTATTATAACAAACAGCGCCAATGTGTCGACGAAAAGGGCCAATGAAATGGTCCAGAAATTCCTCCAATCAGCCGGCACCACGGAAATCCAGAGAATCGGAATATTCGGATTGACAAAATAAAGACCCGGCATAATAATAAGAAGGCCATATAAACCAAATGAATAGAAACACATGAGGAACTCCATCAGTGTTTTCCTGCCAGCTCCAGCCGTTTCGGTTTCCATTTCAGTTTCCTCAGCTCCAATTCCAACTGTGGGCGGAGTCAACTCAAATTCATCTGCAAAAATACACAGAAACACATTAAAAAAGGGTAAATTTCTTGCAGTCAAAATCTTTTTTCTTTGTTATTTAATGATTTTGAAATGTACCGCGGATTCTGAGGATTTGATTGTAGACTTTGATGTTGAGTTCCCGCCCGGAATCAAACATGGTGTAAATCATTGAGAAGACGGTGATGTAACCCGTACATGCAATGATCATGATTGGCGTGAAATCCCAATCTGATTGACCACCGGCAAAGAAGGCAGATCGTCCAGTCCGAATTGTCACGAAGATTGTCTGACTCAGAAATAACAATTGCCAGAGCTTGAACTGGATTTTCTTCCAGATGGACTTTTGATTCTCCATTTTCCCCGTCAATCCATTGAAAATGACCGGAATCACATTGATCTTCGAGCAGAAGGAAAACGCCCAGTAATTCCATTTCAAATCCAACCGCGTCAACATTCTGGACTTTTGCTAGAAATATACCTGTAAAAATGGAGAAAATCAACTGGATAAATTCAGCAGTTTTCTTGTATACTGCGTATACAATTGTTTTACGAAGATCTCTTTTGCTATACGCTTTGTTTTGTAAAGGGCGCTTCCCGCGTATTTACAAATGGCTATGTTGATGATAAATGCTTGAAAAAATGAGAGTAGGCAATTCTAAGATTTTAAAAAAACTTGTAAAACTATTCAAAATCTATAACGATTAGATTATTTAAAAGTCTTCCACACCAAAAATATCTTTGAGATTCTATTCGAATTCGAACTGTGCGGAAAAAAACACGGAATTCCTTAAATCCGTGAGAATATGCATACCATAAATTTTATATTTGTTCCTTTCCGCGTGTTTATTTTTTATTTGAACAAAAGTGAGAAGAAATTGAAATGTGGAATGTATGGATATTTGTACACATATTTCACTGACACTTCTCAAGGAACTCCACACATGATCCTGAGCAAAGGTTTTTATATTTCTCTCTATGATCACACACCATAGAAAAATATCCAACTCTCAACTGATGGTGCAAAGGGCAAAATTATATAGATAAATGTGGAGAAACGGATGATCTCGAATATTTACTGAGCGGTTGGGTTCAAAATGGTTGAAGAAAGATATAAATCATGTTCATATATACAGCTATAATACAGCAGAAACTGTATGAAATCGGAAATCCATTTTAAAGTAAATTTAATGAAGAGAAATTACAGTGAGGGTACAAAAAGAGTTAATATTTTTAATTAAACCTTTCCAGCACATAAAATTTTTTTTTTGATATTCCTTTCCACAAGTCTGTGTTTGTGCTTGACTTTCATTCAAGCAAAATATGGAAATCGGGAATGTGGACGTGGGCATTTTCAGTCTGGATTTCCACACAGCCAAAGTTTAATCGAACTCAACAGCTATAAAATTCTCTACCGAAAATCCACAGTGTGTAATTACAGTTTCAAGCAAACTCGGCCATTGTAATTTAAACTATGTCATTGAAACGACTTTAAACGTGGAGACGTTACGATTTTCATAATGAAGTCTTTTGACAATTTTCAAACGTCTTGAATGACACAGTCGAAAGCTTTTGCAACTAAATCCTTCGAGGAAATCCAGTAAATTCGGTGGAGAGAAATAACACAGTAAAGAGGTTAAAAAGTAGTCATTAAATTTTTAATAGATCCTTTCTGTGGCTCATTAAAAACTCTTCAAGTCCACACTTCCAAGTTCTGTGTCCATTCTCAACTAAAAGCATACGTGCATTCAAATTTATTGACGTGGAAATTTCTGGTTGGGATTTCCATCGAGACTTCTGGACAGTTTTCTATTGTCACATTTCCTATATATATATATATAAAGAAACTTGAAAGCGGAGCCACGAAAAATCGCTCCTCCACATGTCCTGACGGTCTTCCGAATTTAAATATCCAATCCGAAAATTGTGTTCGGGGGCAAATTGAATTGTGTAGAATGCTGATTCGACAGGATTTAAAATGAAACTATGGAGTATTTTTTAATTGGGCGGCTCGGTTCAATTTAATTTCAGTCTCTTTGAACGCGATGTGACGGGCAAAATGAAGAGTCAAAAGTCGATTTGGAGTAAGTATATAAAATCCAGCAATTCAAATGCATGTTAACAGATTTCAGCTTTGATTCATTGGATTTTTTTCATTGCAATTCGGGTGGGGGCAATCTGCTTCCTTTTCCAGCAATATATACTGACTGGGATTTCCTGCCCATCATGATCATTTTATGTTCGACTTATTTGGGGTTACTTGCAGAAGCCTTTTTCGCGTTTGACGCTCAAAAAGGGGTGTCAACTGTAAAATCTACAATGAAATCCTCAATATCCATGATAAAACCTGTGGCTTTTGGTGTCTTCAACTTATATTCTCAAGCGCTTGTGTGTGCAAACAAATTCAATTTGTAATCACCGTGCTGCTTTTTTTTGCATTTTCAGATGAATCCGAGTTGACTCCGCCCACAAATACAAAAGCAACAAAAATCTTGAATGTATGGTGTAAAGTTTGAATTGCACCTGACACTCGATGGAATTTACTGGGGATCCAACAAAGCTGAGAAGCCACTGACAAAATCCAGTACTTATAGTTGAATTTTAAATCTGACCGCGTCAGCATTTCGATTTTATTTTGTATTGTTTTGGGATTACTCGGTCATCACATGGACTACAATTATTTTCCTTCCCCCCGCGAAACGGTTGTCGGCTTGTGTACCTAATTGAAGCAATTTAAAGTCTAAACGTGTGTGTGTGTGGAATCCCGAGTCTATATGTGGAAACAACAGGAAAAGCACAAGTCTGTATATAGTTTTCTATGGGTTTTCTAAATTCCACATGTTGCGCACAATTAAATAAAAATGAGTATCTGTATATACATTTAAATCAATAATAATCCCAAAATTAAATGAGCCGTTTAATTCTCGTTTATAAACGCACGCAATTGTTTAAATTTCAATATTCATTTCATTTTCTGTGTGTGTGGGACCGAGGGAAAAAGGCGGCCCAGGGCGTTCTTGCGCAGACTCCGCGTGGCCGTGAGTGGGAGGAGCGTCCGGAGTAGCCCTCCCATCGGCACATGGTTGAAGGATAGTAAATAGTCAGACTTCCGGGCCCCACCGGAAATGTGTTTCATGTCCGGTCTCGTCCGGCCCCAAAACTCGACTGTGCCCACGGACACACCGGTTGGCCCATCCGGGAAATGATTCTCGGACATGTACCTGTACAATCGAGCCTTCAAATAATTCCCAACATGGACGCTCACATTCTTGACGAAAGTTGGCGTGAGTAAGGGCTAACGCGTGGTCCAATCACAAAACCACCGACAACAAAAATGAAAACAAAAAACTAAAAATGAGCCATTTTGCCATCGCCATCGCCATGGAATTTTTTTAACGGGACAAAAAATACACGAACAAGAAATGCAAAGGGGAAGAAAATCCGCGGCAAACCTCCTCAACGACGATTTTGAATTCGTTAAAAGCAGCTGCCTGTTGTTCAAGAACCATCAAGCAGGATCTGGAGGCCGGGAATCCATTGTTCTCGTCTTTAGTACACTGTTGCGCTTGCGGAGATCCGGATTTGGCCCAGTTCGTCATGTCCTGACCTCGTCCGAGTCCACCCCAAAACCGGACTACGACGGGCAGGAAACTGCAGGACAGCCCCGCTCGAAATCGCCCTGAAATGTCCATAGACAAATCTCGCTCAAGGAGAGAATTCCGACTCTCATTCCGCGACGCCGGCTGTGGCTCCCAAAACTCGTTCACTTCAAACTCGATGCAGGCGGGTCGTTGATTTGAACGGGATGGGAATAACGCGGTCATCTCAAGATCCTTCAAGTCCGTCGGCAGTGGCAAAGGCAGTGGGACCTTGACCTTGACCTTTGGAACCCAGATCCCTTGAACAAAGGCCAAGTCCTCCTCCTCCTTGACCATCACCTTCCCCAAAAACCCGTCCTCTTCCTCCTCGACGGACGCAATATTGGCAGCGCTCCCCACGGAAACTTGAATGGACATTGGAGCCGGATGTTGATGGTGCTTGAGCGTGATCAGATACTGCACCACATTGGCGCTCCCTCTCTGCAGAGGCTTTTGAACTGCTTTTCCTTGTCCTTGTCCTTGGCCTGTCCTGAGTGGATTTAAGGGCTCTTTTTTCCCTAGCAAAGCCACCGTGACACTCCTCGGAGAATCATCCCACCGAAGAGGAAGTGGAGAGACGAGCGCCACCAGGGTTTTTGATGCGGATCGATCTAGGTCCAGAAGGATCTGCCGGTGAGTGAAGCGGAGGGGTGGAGTCCCCATCCATAGGCTGGAAGGGAGCCCTCGGAGGAATAAACCCCACCCCTGAAGGCCCTCCTCTCCAATTTCTACATAGTCGGACTCTTCCGTGGCGTACAGAGTCAAGCCCACCAAGGATGGACCGAATGTTTGATGGTCGATGTGAGGAGGCGGCGGTCCTTTGTTCATGTTCATGTCATTTTCGTTTTCGTTGCCGTTGCTGGTGCTGGTGGTCCGGATGGAGACGCGATCATTTTCTTTATCTGACCACGTGGAAACTCTGTCATTTGAGACGGCAGTGTACGGGATTTGTTGGTAGGTGACGAGCGGGATGAGTCCTTGGGATTTGGAGGAATCCGCCCCGGCCCGTGTGGGCGTGAGCGCGAACTGGAGTTGACCCGAAGGCCTCTGGCGAATGACCCCAGAGAATGGAGCGACAATGATTAAATCTGTATTCACCCCCACTTCCAATTTCTTCCTCGCCCAGGGTACATGACAATTAAGGCTCCGGTGGATTTTCCATGCGAAGCTAAAACACAAGGTCAAAGGTTAAAAGAGACAAATTTCGTTTTTCAGGGTCCTGCAGTGGACGATGCATATCGTCTGTTAAGTTTACAAACGAACTATAATTATTTTCCTTAATTTTGTTGACCTGCTTCCAAAGGTCAAAGGGCTGGAGATGGAGTTTTGGGTCCTTCGACATTATTGTCTGCCATGACCTTTTCTGTCACCCTGAATTTTTTCACAATTTTACCCACAAAGACGGACGCAGTCGTCGCATTTCCACAAATTAAGGAAAATCGTTATAGTTCCTTTGTGAACTTAACAGACGATATGCTTTGTTTAGTCTTTCGTATATATAGTTCCTGTCATTTTCGTCTTACATCGGGGTGAAATCCGTTTGCATGGACAATTTTTGTTGAGAATTGTACAGGAATTTGTAGGCTCCACGGAGAGAGAGTAGAATGGGCATGCGCATGTGGTAGACCAATGGGAAGCCAAGGATCGTGGGAGTGGACATGTAATCCTCCGCCATGTAGCCAAATTGCTGGTAGTCGATGGGACGTCCTTTTGGTTCACTGGAGCTCGAGGCAAATTCTGTACATGTAAAGGGAGTGCAATTAGAAAAACATGCGGAAAATTAGGGTTCGTTGAGGTAATTCCGGGTAAATTGATTGCTACATTCTGTTATTTGCCGGAAATTCAGATAAATTCAGGTAATTTCAGGTAAATCGAGCTAAATTCGGTTAGTTTGCGAAACATTTAAGTGAAATCGGGTAAACTTAGGTAAATTCAGGTAATTTAAGGTAAATTGCAGGTAAATTCAGGTAAATAGCAGGTAATTTCAGTTACATTCTGTTAATTTGCAAAAACTTTAGGTAAACTCATGCAAATTCAGGTAATTGAAGGTAAAAATTCCAGGTAAATTCAGGTAAATTCAGATGATTTAAGGTAAATAGCAGGTGAATTCATGTAAATTCAGGTAAATTCAGGTAATTTAAGGTAAATTCAGGTAATTTAAGGTAAATTTAAGGTAAATTCAGGTAATTTAAGGTAAATTCAGGTAATTTAAGGTAAATTCAGGTAATTTAAGGTAAATTCAGGTAATTTAAGGTAAATTTAAGGTAAATTCAGGTAAACTCAGGCAAATTCAGGTCATTTAAGGTAAATAGCAGATAATTACAGGCGAATTCAGGTAAATTCTCTCACGTTCAAGGAGTTGCTCAACGGAACTCCAATGGAAACTCCACAAGCGCTCCACCTCCTCAAATAGCTTGACATGAATCCTCCCATGAACTCCTCCTTCTGAAATATTTACGATCTTGTGAAACAATTGCGAGGCATCCTTGCTTTTGAGCCCGTCACCACCAACAAGGACACTCATCAAAACACCCGCCAATTTTTGAACAAAATTCCCCTCTACGGACATTCGGATTGGTTTGATCTGAGCTGCTCCAGCAGCGAAACGGAATTCATCCTCATAGTCAATTCGAATGGGGAAGAGCGAGTCATTACTACCACTGCCGCTGCCGCCTGGTCCTTCGAATTCAAACCAGGAGAGTCCATGCGAGAACCAAGTCTGAGTACCCGCAAGGAAGTGGGACCCTCTGAGATTGTGCGAGGACGCCAAAGAGGGGGATTCCTCCCCATCTTTATTTTTATAATTCTTGGTCAGGAGCGGAAGGACCGCGCGCGCTCTTGTCTGTTGAATTACTTCCAGGGCGCTGGCGCCCTGAAGTGGGGCCTTCAGCCGGGCGAAACTGTTAAAGGAAGAAACGAGGAATGAGTGGACTTGGCGGGAGGACTCAAAGCCCGTCGACAGTGCCATCTGCTGCCAGAGAGCGTCTCCAACACAGTTTGCGCGGAGGAGGAGAGAAAAACTCGCGCTCCGGACGGACGCCTCCTCCAAAGCATCAAAAGCAGTGGCCATGAGGAGCGAAATCACTTGCTCGCAACAACCCAAACCCAAACAACGCCCGCCACTTTCAACGAAAGTTCGTAGAGACACAATGGCGGCTGTTTTGATGGACCAGGTCATTTTGGGTGATGATTCTCTTCCGAGGATTTGATGCTGGACGAGGTGGATCAGATCCGGATGGCCCAGATTCCCGAGCACGGCCAAGAGCGTCAGAGTCCAATGTTGGTGGTCAGTCGGATCGTTGGGAGACATCTTAATCAAAATCAAATGACCCTTCAGTTTCTGGAGAAAGTACGGGATGTACTGACGAGTCATGTTCGAGTCTTCCCCACAGAGTTCCGGGTAGTGACCCGATCGGACGCGGTCCCCACTTCTGCATGCGTCCTGTAAAATAGTGGAGAAGGAGAGCATGGCGGAAGTGCGGACTTGCATTGTTAGCGTCCCTTTTAGATCATCCTCCCGAATCATTTCCTGTCCAGAAAGCAACAAAAAAACAAATAAAACAATTTTTCATCCAAGTTTATGTTCATCCAAGTTTTTCGGCTCAAACTACGCGTGTATGACCTAAAAATAAAAACAACTGACAACAAGTATGTAATGTACAAGAACCAGAACAAACAACTGACAAAATAGGCTTCCAGCAGTTGTTTAGTGGGGCGCCGGATGTAAAGTGGAAGAGTAGCCAGCGTCATGGCAGCCTTTGCCGGACTCAGTTTCTTTGCTCGTATTAGCTGGAACAAGTACAAGACGGCTGGAGAAGTCCCCGCCATTGCCAGAACGTCCACCATCAAGTTCACACCCACTCGGCTCTTGTCTTCCGACCTACAGAACAATTAAACATGTAGGGAATCCCTACAGTAGACTATAACTAGGTCAGAGGTCAAAATTAAAAAGACAAAGGTCAAAGTCAGAAGACAAAGGTCAAAAGTAAAACTACAAAGGTCACGGGTCAAAAGTAAAGAGACAACGGTCAGAGGTCAAAAGTAAAAAAGCCAAAGATCACAGGTCAAAAGAAAAAAGACAAAAGGTCACAGGTCAAACGTAAAAAGACAAAGGTCGAAGTCAAAAGTAAAACGACAAAGGTCACAGGTCAAAACTAAAACGACAAAGGTCAAAAGACAAAGGTCAAAATTAAAAAGACAAAGGTCACAGGTCAAAAGTTAAAGGACGAAGGTCAAAAGTAAAAAGACAAAGGTCACAGGTCAAAAGTTAAAGGACGAAGGTCAAAAGTAAAAAGACAAAGGTCAAAACTAAAAAGACAAAGGTCACAGGTCAAAAGTAAAAAGACACAGGTCAAAGTAAAAAGGCAAAGGTCACAGGTCAAAAGTAAAAAGGCAAAGGTCACAGGTCAAAAGTAAAAAGACAAAGGTCATAGGTCAAAAGTTAAAAGACAAAGATCAAAAGTAAGAAGGCAAAGATCAAAAGTAAAAAGACCAAGATCAAAAGTAAAAAGACCAAGGTCAAATGTAAAAAGGAAAAAAAACGATGTTGTCATACGACGAGATCCATATATTGGCCAGCTTTTCAATGTCCGTGACACTGAAAAGTCGGATATTGTCCACGATCGTTGACATTTTGGAGAGGACCTGGCGTTCGGGGAGACTGGAGACTTTATTGGCCACGTCCTCAATGAGTTCTTCCATGTTTCGGCGGAGGTGAGCCATCATTAAATCATTCGTGATGAATTCTTGGTCCTCCTGGTTAAGGACGTATGTCAGATTGGGGACGAGTCTCTGCAGGAGGAGATTCTGAAGAAGATTCGGAGGAATGGAAGGCTCGCCAATAGAGGTTAACGTAATGGTCTGGCTGGAACGCGTCATCATCCGATCGGTATCGTAGAGTCCGGAATGGAATTCCTCGTCCTGGATCACTTGGAGCAAGGTCAAATCCCGCAACAAACTGGATCCACACACGAGGTAGCGAGAGATTAAAGAGTGCTGTTCTGGAACCAAAAAAAAAATTGAATCCCACATCCATTAAAAAAATCCAATTTTTGTACAAAAATAAAACCAATATTAATGTTTAAAAATGTGAGGGATTTCTCGAACTCGAATGTTCAATTTCAATTTCAATTTCAATTTCGATGACGTACGCTCCAGAGGATCCCGCCAGCATTGTCACCCGGCTGGAAATTGAGTTGTGGTGGGCTGGAATAATGGGACTGAACAGCTCCGCCCTCCTCAAATTCACATGAACTGAAATTCACATTTTTGATTATCTCAAAGAGATTTGCCCTACAGAATCGAGTGACATCCTTCCCACCTGGAACGAGGACAACTGTACGGATCGTGTTCGCCACTGCGCAAACGCCGTACAGTCCCTTTTCCACGCTCTCATAGAAAACTGGCGCCTCCACCTTTTCTTTTGCCTTGGCAGTGTCCAGAGAGAAAGAGAAGGCGGCTGCAAGGGCTTTCTTTGTATTGACAACCCAATTCGGGGTTTCAAGGGGGACGGAAAGTCGGTTCACCACCCCCAAATCCGTGAGGTGCATGTCCATGGGGGCAGTCACGTGATGGTAGGACTCGGCAGACAGCGAGACTTGTTGACCCTCCTCAAATGGCAATTCCCGCCATTCCTTATCAGCTCCTCCTCCTCTTACTCCTCTTCCCACCAAGTCCTCGTTTGTCGTCATCGCTCGGAACTCCTCCGTCTATATTCGACATCATACGATATTCCAAATTCCCATGAGTTTTAAATTCAAATGTCCCACATACAATTAAACAAAATACTACATATCGTCTGTTAAGTTCACAAACGAACTATAACGATTTTCCTTAATTTGCGGAAATGCGACGACTGCGTCCGTCTTTGTGGGTAAAATTCTGATGAAATTCAGGGTCACAGAAAAGGTCATGGCCGACAATAATGTCGAAGGACCCAAAGACCCATCTCCAGCCGTTTGTCCTTTGCAGCAGGTCAACGAAATTAAGGAAAATAATTGTAGTTCTTTTGTGAACTTAACAGACGATATATGTGTGTAGATGGAATTCAATTCATTGTTGTGTTTCACTTGGGCGTGAAGGAGACCGGGCTGTGTGGGGGTGAGGCGGAGAAAGTAGTTCAAATCCAACCCAGCATATTGACTTTTAATGTTGGGGATGCCCGTCAGGGTGCGTCCGTGGATTGTATATCCATACTCTTCACCGGATTTCCATACCAAATGCCCACTGCAAGTCGTCCCCATCAGCAGAAGCATGAGGAAAAGTGTAGGGATCCACAACATGAAGACGAGTGTCACGAGGATTCCTATATATAGCTTGAACTTGGACTTGACAACACACTGTATATCGTCGGCTAAGTTCCATAACCGTGTGTTATCATTTGGCCCTAGAAGGTGCATACTGCACGTGAGCATATATGAACGCGCACGCACATTCACCTTCAGGGGTCAAATGATAATACACGGTTATGGAACTTAGCCGACGATATGTATTTTGTTGTGGTTGTGACGAGAGGGGAAAGACAAAGAACAAAAAGAACAAAGACTTTTGCGAAGGAACTGATGGCGATTGATAAAATTGGTAATTGTGATTTGATGACGACAAGAGTTCTGCCTGCTATATTGCTATTACTATTGCTATATACTGAAAACATGAAGAAGCTGAACCTCATCGTCACAGTTTGATTGTAAATCCTGCTGCCAATCTGCAATGCAGATTCGAACTTATTCGCAAACGCAAAAGTCTGCTGCTGCTGGATTGGGAGTGAATAGTAAACATATATGGTAATTCAATGATGTGTGTGGTCATTGACTTTTCAGGTGTTTCAGCAAATTGCTGTTTCTCCATCACAGCTCCCCTCTTTTGTCCACACATTTTCCTCCTGTGGAAGCAGAGTTGGTCTTCTGCCCGAGTTTTTTATATTTGCTGCTCACTTGGGTTTTTTTTTGCAAAATGGACAAAATGGGTTTTGGGTAAAATGGGCTTTATTACGTCGCCCCATATGGTTTTCGACCTTTAAATACGTCTGATGGCGACCTCAAAACCCTCGTTTTAACCAAAAAACACATAAAACCCAATTTGCCCATTTTTGTTGCCCAAAAAACCCAAAAAACCCACCAATTTTGTCCAACTAAAAATTCCGGGCAGCCAACTCTGTGTGGAAGTGTGTGTATTAATTTTGTGTAATGAAAAAGTATACGTCGAAGGTTATATCGAAGACCAAAACAATTTTAATCGAAGAAATTATATGATTTTTTTAAATTCTGAAAAAAATTGACAACACTCTCACCTATATATATATATTCCACACACCATTTTCTGAAAGTGGAATTCATTTTTCAGTTTTCATTTTTGAGAAATTGATTGTCAAATAAGATGAGCAAAAAAACGAGTATTTCCATTAACTCATCTCATTTCCATGAACTCATTTTGGGAAGGTTGGAAATAGATTGGACTTTGAAGTTGTGAAATGCTGTTGGTTTATATAGAATCTATTAGGTAACTTTATATCAACAAAAACAACGGAAAAATACCCAATTTGTTTATTCCGAGATTTCCGAGCACAATCGTCTTTGGCCTCTTTGGGTTTCCCGCAGCTTAAAAATTATACGAAAAACGTTTTAACGATCGTTTGAGGAGCAATTACAAATCCGTTAACATCAATTACCTGTTTTTTTTCTGTTTTTTTAACAACAAATTAATGAGGTGTGGCGTGCATGGCGCTTGTTTATTTTGTCCCACACACATTTGTCTTATCTATACATATATTGACAAAATATATATGTCTATCGTGTATTTCTTTAATATATCTTTGTGTTAAAAAAATAGTCGGTGTTCCTCATATATATTTCCAGGGCAAACTTCACATAAAAAATTGAAATATTTCCATTCGGATTTGTAGAAAATTTGAGAAAAGAGAATAATGAATAATTTATCTGGCGCAATTAGTCAATTAGTTAATTTGTCAAGTGTGCTTATCTATAAATCATGGTGATTTAGTAATTGGCTTTTTTCAAAAGTCGATATAAATGAATTACCTATGTGGCTTTGGTAGTTTTTTTTCACTTCCCTGTGGAAATTAATTCAAGTCCGTCAAACTGTTATTACTATATATAAATTACTATAAGTATATATAGAAGATATGAGGTTCTCCACCAGAATAGGGACCACTTACGTAAAACCACTTTTCTGCATATATTTATGGACAACAGAACATGGAGAATATTTTAGGACAAGATTAAACCATTTTTACTGATAAAAAGTAATTTAAAATTGTTGTTAAACTTCTCCAAAAATTCTAAATTAAAGTAAACCCATGATTTGTGTTTTTTGCTCTTAAATTTGAAATCATTGAGAAACTTATTTCGTGACGAAACTCAATTGAATCAGAAATATAAGAGTTGGTATAGTATTTGAAGAGGATTTTCCTCCAGATTTGATTGGGTTTTGGATTCTCCATTTGCCCCGTCACTCGATTGAAAGTGACTGGAATCAAATGGAGCTGGGATGCCATTGAAAATGTCAAGTAATTCCATTTCAAATCCGATTTAGTCAACATTTTCGGCGCTGGTAATTCTTTGCCTCAGTCCAATTTTTAAATTCTATACTGCATAGAACAGAAAATGAAGGAAATGGTTGCGTAGTTGTTCGAATTGGGGAATTTGTCGTTCGTGAATATAGCTTTTTTTCTTGTTTCTTGTATAGATTGTAGATTTGTCCAAATATTTAGTGTTAAGAGTGAGAGAGAGAAGTGAAAAGATGGGAAGAGTTCCAAAAGGTTGAGAAATGACTAATGGAGGACAAGACCAGGAAAATAATTTGTGGAAAATGAGTTCATGTGTGCAAAAAGAGAAGGAAAAATGTAATTGGGAGACTCACACAGCAACATGAAACGTTTTCATTCAAAACTATTAAATTATTTATGGGAAAAGCGAAACGGAGTTTTACGTTTATTCGTATATATATAGAAATTGTATCTTGCCGTCGTCTTTTTGGAGTTGAGCTCAACTCCAAATTGCAGAGCACCTCATTCAAATTACCCGAAAGTTTTTAGTATAATATATATACGAATGTTGACTTTTCTTCCATCGTTTTCCCATTAAAGGCAAACTTTTGATTGTTGATTGTGTTTACGAGGATTTCATCGAGCCTGACAATTATAAATCCTGTGAATTCTATGTACACAGAGTCACCATATGAAAACTCCTGCGTCACTGATGGTTCATTTTGCAATTAAAATAATTGTGAGAGTCCACATCCTAATTCATTTTCTATAATTACACCACGTGGAGAATCGGAGGAATTCCGAATTCCCCATCAAAACCACCATGGAAATTCATTCTCAACAATTAATACCACAAATTACCGTTAGGCAGAGCCCATATATTTATCCGCAGTTTTATATATAGCCTTCATTTTATAAGGGAAACGGGAAAAATATAGTCAAAACTATACGGGTGCATATGGAAATTTTATATAGAAATTACGTCATGTTTGTTTGCCAACGTTGACTTTCCTTGAAATAATTCTGTCAATGTCAATAACAAAATCACTTGGCGAAAACATCGAAATCAATTCTTTGGATTCCCTCTGCTTAAACAATGAAGAACTATATGTAAAATGAATTCACATAAAAAAAATTCTTGTTTGCTCTTTGGGCGTTGCTTGAAGTTAATTTTGCATTAATTGTAGAGGATAAATTTCCTTGGTGAATTCTGAATTCCTTCCATTCTGCACGTGGTGTAATTTGAAAATGAATTAGGATGTGGACTCTCACAATTATTTTAATTGCAAAATGAACCACATGCAGTGACGCAGGAGTTTTCATGGTGACTCTGTAGAATTCACAGGGATTAAATTAATTGTGAGGTTCCATGAAATATACCCGTAAAAAATAAGCAAAAGTCCGACTTTAATGGAAAAACGATGGAAGAAAAGTCAACATTCGTATTATATAACACAAACTTTCGGGTATATATAATTTGAATGAGGTGCTCTGCAATTTGGAGTTGAGCTCACAACTCCAAAAAGACAGCAAGATGTGTGGTTTTTATATGCAAGTAAACGTCAAATTCCATTTCGCTTTCCTCATATATAATTAAATAGCCTTCATAATTTTGTTGTTGGTCTCCCCTATTAAAATTTTCCTTCTCTTTTTGCACACACATGAACTTATTGCCTATACAATTATTTTCCTGCCTTCCCTGTGCACAGTCATTTCTCAACCTTGGAACTCTATAAATCTTTTCACTTCTCTCTCTCACACTAAGCACTATAAATATTTGGACAAATCTACAAGAAACAAGAAAAAGCCAATTCACTAACGACAAATTCCACAATTCGAAAAACTACGCAACAGAATTCCTTCATTTTCTGTTCTGTACACAATAGAATTTAAAAATTGGACTGAGGCAAAGAATTACCAGCGCCGAAAATGTTGACTAAATCGGATTTGAAATGGAATTACTTGACATTTTCAATGGCATCTCAGCTCCATTTGATTCCAGTCACTTTCAATCGAGTTACGGGGCAAATGGAGAATCCAAAACCCAATCAAATCTGGAGTAAAATTCTCTTCAAATCCTACCTTCTCTTATTTCTGATTCAATTGAGTTTCGTCATGATCCGGATTTGCCAGTCTGCTTTCGTCCAGGACCAATCAGACTTGAGCTTGGATTTCATGCCCATGATGATCATCTTATGTGCGGGTTTCACTTCTGTCTTTGCAAGTACTCGAGCCATCTTTGATGTCCAAACGGATCTCAACACAAAAGTCTACAATGAAATCCTTCACTTTCGAAGTAAGTAATTTTGTGTGTTTTTTTAAAACATTCTATAAAATCTCTCTGTTCTTTTTCTATGTAGTTGGGAAGTTGGGATTTGACAATCTTAATAGCGCTATTTTTGGTTTTTTGTCTATCATTTGTTTTCAATTGGATAGATGAGGTGGAGTTGACTCCGCCCACAATGACCAAACTAACTGCAACAAATGCAGGTGCTGAACGGAAATCTCTGATGGAGTTTCTCATCTGCTGGATGTGCTTTCCATTGTACGGATTTTTTATTCTCTATCCGACGCTGTATTTTCTCAATCCGGACATTCCGATGCTCTGGATTTCGGTGATGCCGTCGGATTGGCGGAATTTTGGTAGCATCTTCATCTGTCTCTCCATCGAAACTCTCGTCATGTTTATCATGATCACGTGGTTCCTTTACAGTGCTTTCATCGTTCTCTCATTCGTCATGATTTCCCCCAGCACGGCTCAGTCCATCATCCACAAAATCCAGTACTTTCATTTTGTATATCGTCTGTTAAGTTCACAAACGAACTATAACGATTTTCCTTAATTTGCGGAAATGCTACTACTGCGTCCGTCTTTGTGGGTAAAATTGTGAAAAATGTCAGGGTGACAGAAAAGGTCATGGCAGACAATAATGTCGAAGGACCCACAGCTCCATCTTGAGCCGTTTGACCTTCGGCAGCAGGTCAACGAAATTAAGGAAAATAATTATAGTTCGTTTGTGAACTTAACAGACGATATACTTCTCACAAAAATCCAATGAACAGATAAAATGTACCGCATATACTGTAATAGAAACCCTGGGGTTGTATGGGAAAATCCTATACATACAACCCCTGGGGCGTTCTATTACAGTACATACGGTATTTAATATGGAAATATCCGGCAAGGCTATTTTTGTCCTTTGAAGCTTTGACAGATTGATAAATAAATATTGTACTGTTTTTTTTGTGAATAATGACATTTCAGACAGCGTCGTGCGCGACCGTCCCTATCTTTTGGTTCCTTTGTGAATTCCTGAGGGATTTCCGAGCATTGGAGACACAACTCAAATTCTTCAATTTGGTGTTCGCGCGTGTTCTCTGGCTCGCCAAACTACTCAATCTGATTGTGGCAATTTTGGGCGGGTTCTCTGCCATTCGAATCCCCCACCGAATTCCTCTTCTTGCCACCATCTACGCCGTGTTCAGTGTGGAAGGAGTCATCCTGTACGTTGCCGTGTTCGGACTCGCATACTCAGTGACGGAGAGGGCAGAGGAGTTGCGAAGGGTCATCGAGTTGACATCCACCCGGTTGCAAAGGGTCCCCCATTATCATCAGAAGTACTGCGTGCAAATGTTGAGGTCAGTTCCAAGGATGGAAATGAATGTCGGTGGATTTCACACGGTCCAGCGGGAATCCGTTCCGATTTTTGTGGATTTTGTGGTCAAGCAAATCGTGGGACTTCTTCTTCTCACCTCAAAATATTACCTGCAAGCCGTTCATGTGCTTTCATTTTTTCCGTTTTTGTCTTTTTGTTTTGTGTGACCGATGTTGTTTCGCCCATTATTTTATTGAAAATTGAGAAAATGATAATACAATATATAGAAAATGCACAACTCAAAATTCACTGACTGGAAATACACTTAATTTTGGTCCCTCTTCATCCGAAAAAAGGGGGGTATTCTATGTAATTATAGTGTACAATTATTATCCTTCTCTTTTTACATGATTCTTTTATTATAATTGACTTCGAGTTCAGCTTCAAAATTGTAATTAAAGCAAAATAGAGAGTTTGGTAAATCCGTCGTGAAAAGGAAATCGTAAATATTTTGTTGGGAATGCTTACATTCGTTGGTTATATGCTAACTTGGAATTTTTAAAATTCCCACCAAAATATTTACGATTTTCTTCTTACGACGGGTTTACCAAACTCTCTATTGTTAAATGATCTTAACAGGCTGGATTAGATTTGGCTGTTGTCCTCTTTTGTTCATTTTGGCGGGAAATTCAAATAATCGTCTTTTAAACCCATTGATTATTTCTTGGGTCAATTGCCAGTGCATGTATATAATAATTCCCTGCAGGAATAGGAAATTTCCCCAAAATACGGGGATCGAATCTGTGCATCATTCGGATGTCAAAATTTCTAGTTTTTTTCCATCTTGAAATCCTAAAACCGAGTTGAATGACATTTCATTCAGCCTTTAGTTCATTAAATAGAATTGAATATTTTAATCTTGCTTTGAGCATTTTCCCCGTATTTATAAAATAAATCATTTTTCACAATAATAAATAAAAATTTCAAATGTTTTGTTTGTTATTTCTTTTTTTTCTACATTTATCCTTAGGCATCAACAAGTTTCGTGTTCCATGAAGGAAAGTGAATTATATATAGCGTTTCATTGCATTGATTGATATAATGTACAGCAAAGTCAAACCGATAATTAAACTAAAATATTTGGAGCTGTGTTGTCTGACTTTGAGCTCGGATTTGAATTATAGACACTTGACACACGTTTCTCCTTAATTTTTCTAAATTTAATTGTTCAGCAAGCCGAATACTGTATTTAAATTTAAATTCAAACGAAAGAAAAGTATCGTCTATACAATTTATATATGTGAAATAAAAACAGCCGTTAAAAAGTCATCTGTGTGAGAAATGGCAATTTGAAGAAAAAAAACAGTTTGGAATTTTGAACTGTAACAGGAAATGATATTAAATATAACGCCTGGTGTTTTTAATATTTATTAGACATTTCTTCCTTGTTTGCTGCGGTTTTGCGTTGAAAATGAAAATGTTTGCGAGACGAAAACAGAGCACGCAAATATATATATATGCATGTGCTCAACATATCAAAAAGGAAATTTGGATTTTGAATCACTACAACCCACAGACAAATATAAGATCAAATCCACGTCTGTATTTACTCAGCACATGTGTTATTGTGAAATTCTGTGGACTCGCCACAGCTGCTGACGACAATGCAAGTTTTATTTCAAATATGTATCCTCAACAAGGATTCCGTGTCCAATTTTGTTGTAGTGGTGGTGGTGGTGACGTCAGCATATTTGGGTGTGTATATAAAATGAGGAACTTCCACCATCAAAATCATCAATCTTTTCTCAACCCTTTTCGTTCTCTCTCCGTTCGAATTTCGAATCTCGAAAAAAAGTATATACAATTCAATAACGGATTCCAACTTCAAATTTCAAACTTTTCTCGGAAAATTCATCCACACATCCATCGCCTGTGATATATCAAAACATCAAGGGAAAAATGGGCGCTTCCTTGCTGCAAATCCTTTTCTTGTGCCTCTGGGTCGTCTGTCTGGCATCGACGGTACCAGGTGTTTTGGTAAGTCCCTCTTTTCTTTTCCAAATTCCTATATATATATTTATATATTGCTAAAAGGATTAGGTTTCATTTTCAAGATATCATTATTAGAGAGGTTGGCAAACGAGTCGCTATAAGGAAATCGTTAAAACTTTGGTGGGAATTTTTAAACTTCCAAATTAAAATAACGGACGAATTTAAAAATTCCCACCAAAATAACGACCCGTTTTCCAACCTCTCTATGAATGAAAAAAAGCGAATTGAAATATGGAAGCGCGGGTTCTTTAAATTAACTTGAATCTACATAATTTGAATTTGTATGTGTGTGCACATGCAGGGTAATTGCATTGCCAATCGTAACGGATGTCAACCGGACGGAAGTCAGGGGAACTGCTGTAGCGGCTTCTGCTACAAACAACCGAATTGGGTTGCGGGTTATTGCAAATAATAATTAAAATAATTCAATTCAAGCCGACGCATCCTCTAATTTTCCTTCCCAATCTTCAGTATTTTATTTTTTTGTCAAGTCCACACAAAATTGTCAATTTTCTATATAACTTACTTTTTAACCAATTTTTTCTACGCAACATTTTTTGCCCGTCGAATATATACCTAATTCAAAAGTGCCCTTCGTTGAGCATTGTAGGCAAAAAATGACAAATACAAATGAAATGTGAATCGTGTGTTAAATTCCAAAATCTTTACTTGTGCTTTATATGAGTGAATGAATTTACAATTACAAATATATATTAAAATCCACATATATATCGTATATTAAATACATAGCAATTTCTTTTACGAAATCCAAAAACGTTTGCACATTTTGTTTTGAAATTATATATCGTCGGTTAAGTTCTAATATACGACATTATATTTAGAATAGCACATCCTTAGAATCAAGTAAAGGAAATCATACCAATTTAGAATAGCACATCCTTGGGATCGAGTAAAAAAAACCCTGTCAATTTAGTATTGCACATCCTTCGGTTCAAGTTAAGAAAATCCTTCCAATTTAGAATAGCAAATCCTTGGGATCAAGTTTGAAAGAAATCCTGTCGATTTGGAATAACACATCCGTGGGTTCCAGTGAGCGAAATCATGTCAATTTAAAATAGCGCATCCTTGGGATCAAGTATGAACGAAATGCTGTAGATTCAGAATACCACATTCGTGGGATTCCTGTAATGGAATTACTTGGATTCGTGAAAACCGGAATCCAAGGGATTACCGCGGGTGTAACATGTAGGGGGACAAGTTGTAGATTGTAGATCTAATTCCTTTGCTCTAGGATTGCGGACCAAAAGGGACAAAAAGGATTCCGTTTCTCTATAAGAGTGTATAAAGGTAAGCTGGAATTTTCCTTCCCTGTGTGAGTGTGTGTGTGTGGATTCCACATCACACACAACCGTCAATGTGCTTTTGGCTTTTGGATGGTCAGTCAAACTCACACAGGCTTCAAAAGTTCCTGTCTTCGCCAAACAATTTACGTACATAATCGTATTCGTATAGGTATATCAGGTATATGTAATATAGTATTGAAAAGTATTTTGTCATTCATTCGTCAGTCGTCAAAAGGTTTTCCTTCACACTTGAAAATTTGTGGGAACTTCACAAATAAACTATATATAAATAAAGGTATTACAATATTACATATTTGTCTGCTCGCAGGCAAAGTTCAACTCCACACACACACAATTCACAATCCGTCGTTGTACTTACATATTGTTTCCCTGCAATGAATATAAAGATATATATATATACGGGTATTTACATTCTTTTGTTTCTCTGTGCTCGTACTCTCATTTCCCCCTCCAAAATTCCCTCCTTCAAGTTTGTTCTCACTTCACACACACATACTTAATGTGCAATGAGGATTTTTTCCAAGGCCTGTGTGTGACTGTCAAGTCCAAGAAGTATAATAAATATAAGTAAAAGAGCTTCATAATTCGAGAGTTTGTGAATTTCTTTATATATAATTGTGGATTTTGAATTGGGAAAATGTCCGAGCGGCCGGTGATTGTGAAGAAAGAGTTGAAATGGACCGAGCCAGGATTTTCCATCTGGTTCATTTGCAGCCTCTGCAATCGCGCCTATGACAAAGAAGAACTTTTGGTTCAACACAAGGGAAATATTCATTTTCTCAATTGGAAAAAATGCAAAAAGTTAAAGAAATCATCCAAGAAAGAAAGAAAGTGAAATCCACAGCATCAGAGAACGATTCCAATTATCCAAATACAAATACAAATTCAAATGAGGAACAACAAAATATTGTGACTGCCATTGGCCATCTGGAAATTGAAGAAAATGTAGCGAGAGGGTAAAACAAAACATTCAAATCATATTACAAAAATCAAAATCGTCCTCATGCAAATGACAATTTCCCTTTAATGGCTATTCATTTCACATTGGCAATTTGTTTTATATACACTTGAATTTTTTTGGTACATGATGTCCGTTTTATATATATTTATTTGTTTCGACTGGGGAAAGCACAGCAGTGGAAATACAAAAGAAACTCAAATACTGCTGGCTGAGCTGAATTCTGATGAGAATTTGAACGGTGACGAGAATAGAGCTGTATCTGAGCGGGAAAACAACGAAATTGAAATTGAAATTGGAAATGAAAAAGAAAAGGACAACGAAAACGAGGGAGCAGAATTTGAGCGTCAAATCGAAATTGGAAACGAAGAAGAAAATGAGAGCTGGAGATGGAGATTTCAATGAAGATGACGACTGGCAAAATCTGCGGAGGCTGAGGCCACAAAAATCCTCATTTCCACCCACCCCCGTCCGCCCAAGATGGTCCATCCGAAAACCAAAATCCAAAGGGAAAAGAGCTTCCCGTCGTCCCGGAAGGTAAAATTAAAATTACGCATTCCCATTAACTGTCCAAAATAAAACTACATAGAAATGATTTAAACATTCTTTGGATTCTCTTGTGAAATTTTGAAAATATAGGCCAAAATCTCGTTTGTCAACTTCAACTTCAGCGTTCGAAGACAATGTAGCCGGAAAACCAACAGGGCTGGCTGAACCATCAGAATCCACAACTGCGGATTCTCCAGCCAAAGCTCCAGAAATCCCCAACGACGGCGGACTTGAATTCCCTCACAAATGCAAGTTATGCTCAAAATCCTATTCTAAAGTCCTTTCTCTCAGGGCTCACGAGCGGGTTCGGCACACCAAAGAATTCTTCATGAGGAACTCCACCATCAGCTCATCCTCATCTGTCGCTGTCAAAAGAAGAGATTTGAAATCCGAAATCGAATCGGAATCCACATCAACAGGAAACAACGCCTTAGCCGATTTAACTGGACACACTTTGAGCGAACAAAGCCGAGATGAGGATGAAGATGACGATGATGATGTTCCGGAACTTCCAGAGGAAACTGCCGTCAGCTCATCGGCCGCATCCTCATCCTTCAAACCGTTTCCCTATCATTTCTGCCCCAAAGCTTTCTCGTCCAAATGTACACAATTTAATAAGCTTTTTATCAAACCGATACAGTATATGTTTAGAATCATTTGTATATGTCGTGTCGTCTTTTCGTCTTTATTGATGTGAAGATTTAACCTTTTTTTTTTTTTTTGAGTAGGGGCATTGGAAAATCATGAGAGGATTCACACGGGTGAGAAACCGTTCAAATGTCGCTTTTGCCCACGCAAGTTTGCACAACAAAGTAACACGAGAACTCACGAGTAAACTTAACACATTGGAAGTCGTACATTATTGGCCAAGAAGAAAAAGAAGACAAGGACGAAATCCGCTGGGCACAACTCCTCTGCTGGAACGGTCTGCCGTCCTCAGGAGGATCCACTTGAGAGTTCAAAGATCTTCAAGAGGAGGAGAACTGAGTGCAAAAAACAACAGCAAGTTTCGAATTTGGATGAACACCTTCGGATTCAAGTTGGATTGAGACCATTCAAATGCCGTTACTGCCCAAATAGCTTCAAAACAAAACGTATACATATCAATCAAAACTACTGTCCATTCATATAAATATGATTTTTTTTTTTTACTTTTTTTGGAGTTGGCGGGCGGGCGAGGATGTGGTGTCCTTGGAATTCGGAAGCGAAACCAAGGTAAAAGCTGGTTTCGCTTCCAAATTCCAAGGACATCCCATCGTCGCTGTGCGCCAACTTCAAAACAAGTCAAAAATTATTTTTATATGAATGGACAGTATTATATATTATGTACCTTGCATTTTTTCTTTTGTCTGCTGAATTTCCAATTTGTGTTCTTTCGACACATTTAATGTTACTTTTTTGTCCGCTTTTATTTTTATGAATTTATATGTGGACTTGCTTGAGCAGAAGCCTGTCAACATCATGAAAGAATCCACACTGGCGAGAGGCCATACAAATGCCATTTTTGTACAAAGATGTTCAAAAGCCATAGTAACAGAAGAAGTCATGAGATTCTGTTGCACTCGGCTCCACCAAGAAAATCTACATGGAAGAAAAACTCCCCTGCAGTCACGGCGGGAGAAAAATCCGGAGGTGGAACTTCATTTGATGCCTTAACGTCATCTTCATCTTCATCCCGTCATCCACATCTTTCGCTTCATTACGAAAAGTCCATTGAAGATATATTCCCGATGCTTTTACGTTTTGAAATTATCCTACCGCAACTATTTCATTTCTGTTTGTATTTCTTTCCTTTTGCTCATATAGGCATCGTACAATTTTGCCTTTAACTTTTAATATAAAAACAATGTCCTTTCTATTTGTAAATTCTATAGTGTATAGCCTGGATTTTTGGAGTAATAGCCAAGTCCTTTTCCTCTCATTGATCGTCCAAACAACAAGACAAGAATTCAAGCAGTACTGGAAATATGGAAATTCATGACGCTTTTTGTACTCTCCAGTTCAAACTTAAAGCAGAGAACCATAAAATTTTATTTTATTTCGTCGCAGCACTTTGCAAAAGTTCCACGTTTTCCCATTTCTTCACTTCCTTTTCACAAGGAAATATAAGAAAGAGGAGAATTTCCTACTGATTTGATCTTTTCTCAACTTTTAAGGAAACACAGTTGAGTTTTTTTTGGCATATCCAATATTTCCATATCTTTTTACATAGTTTTCCTTCATGTTCAAATGTGTACTCAAATTTATTCTATATTTTGGTGTCCATTTCGATATACTTTGCTTGAATTTAAATCTCAACCCTCAAGCAAAGAAAAGGAATTTGGAGGATTTTTAAATTGCCGTCCGCGTTTCAAACAATTAAGCTTTTAAGGAAGGTTAAAACCAAAAAAGCAGGCCAGCTGCTTAAAAGTAGTTTAAGCCGGCTCACAGTGGTCCAAACGCATTACAAAAACGCAGTTGAACTGGAAAACGAAACATTCGAATTTTACAGAATAAAAAATCTATCATGAATCACTTATGTCTTTTCTATATTTGCCTGTAGTAAAACCGTTTTGGCCTGACCCAATTACCCGGAATTAATTTATTAAAATTTGAATCCCCATTTAGCGCAATGTTAAATATTTTCAATTCAAATGCAAGGCAAGTACCAAAGAGTACCAACCGCCGGTAAAGAAGGTAAATTAGAGTAATTATTGGAGAAAGTTCTGG
>JAIUND010000868.1:0-49429 GCA_034699125.1 Gisinianus flammeolus | reverse complement strand
CTCATATTCTCTAAATTATTGAGTTCCACACTGTCTTGGGTCACTCCACCCTCAGAAGATACATGAGAGTTAGATGCGAAACTACTGGACACCTGATAGAAGCACACACGCATATAAAATAGAGAATAAAGTTGGAAATCTTTACACGACAAATCTATAGACAATCAGCACTTGAAACTATAAATTATTATGAAATGGGTAATTTGATTCTCTTACATTTGCAACTAAAGAGACATTACTGGTATTCTGTGACTTGACTTCCGTACAGCCATGGGCCTCGTCTTCCTTTTCCAAATACGGAAGGGTATAAGATTCAAAATCGAATGATACCTGAAATGTATATACAGTAGGAAATGGATCATAAAATAAAATCTATTGGAAATTTTCTTCGACCACATTAAGAGATTCAAGTTTAGAAAATTTCCTTACATTTCCGGCTATGGAAGCTTCCCTCATAGTTTCGATATCACTAATAATATCATTAATAATACCTACTGCAACGACATCAGCCTCCTCTTCTTCAGAAGACTGTTCAGTAGCATTGGAGACCTGAAATAATTAAAGAGAGAATAAAGTTCGTATTGGAAATTTTTACATGACAAATATATAGAAAATCAGCACTTGAAACTATAAAATTATTATGAAATGGGTAGTTTGATTCTCTTACATTTGCAACTAAAGCGACATTACTGGTATTCTGTAACTTGACTTCCGTAGAGCCATGGGCCTCGTCTTCCTCCTCCAAAGACGGAAGGGAATAACGGAATGAATAAGATTCAAAATCGAATGATACCTGAAAAATATATAAAGTAGGAAATGGATCATAAAATAAAATCTATTGGAAATTTTCTTCTACCATTAAGAGATTCAAGTTTAAAAAATTTCCTTACATTTCCACCCATGGAAGCTTCACTCCTAGTTTCAGTATCACTAATAATACCTACTGCAACGACATCAGCCGCCTCTTCTTCAGAAGACTGTTCAGTAGCATTGGAGACCTGAAATAATTAAAAGACAAATATTTTCCAGAAACAAAATCCCGATCTAAAATTTAGTATGCCAATTTCTTACATTTACCTCTATTGAAGAATTTGCAGTGTCGCCAGTGCTGACGAGAGTCGCTTCAAAAGTTCTGGCGGTGGCCATATTTGATTCTTGTGCAGCTGAACTAACAATTTGGTTACTTTCAGTCCTCCTCCTTACCCTGTAGACAAAGATATGAATGATACTTATTATGCATATTATAGGGAAAAGGAAATTCAGGTAATTTAATTCTTTCTCCGGGCAAATGCGTAATAATTAAATACAGCTACAGTATAAACAGCAAATTAAATGTTAAACTTACAGCACCGGATTCGTGGAAGTGTATACAAACTCAATATCCAGGGACTCGTCCACAAGATAACCATCCATTCGGATTTCAGTTGGTGACTGAAGACTGAATATTCGGTGGAATGCATTCAATAGATCCCGGACCGTTTGTATCCCGGATGGGATTTGTAGCCATACCTGAAGGTCGTCCACTTCACCAACCAAGCTACTTTCAATCTGTACATGTTTTAAGGGTGATGTCGTCGAACAAATCACTTGTAAGTCAAATTCCATCTCAACTTTCACCTTTTGCATCTATGCAATTAAAAAAATTAAAAAACAGAATGTTTTAGCGTTAGTTATTATTTACCATTAATAAAAAAATACCTATTTAACTTTTTATAATTCAAGATTCTAACTTTATTATGGGCAGGGAAACCTGTTTCACGTCTATAAAGTGAAGGATGAGATACTTGTAAATGTGTTAGTTAATTAATTGCAACTTACCTTGATGCTGAGGTTGATATAATCAATCAGTAATGGTGAAACACAATTAAACTTAAACTCTAGTTTTCTTGAGCGAAAGAGAGGTCTTGAATTGATCACGGTGTTTTCTCCTTCTCCAGATCACGACTGACCAATTTATAATATAAATGATGGCTATATACTGTGGGGTATTTTATTTTATTCAGACTTTTCAGGAAAATATCAACCCTACATAATATCATGGCGAGTAACATGGAAAACTTTTTGCCAATACGAAATATTAATATACTTAACAAAATATACGAAGGCCTCGCTTTTGAGTTCAAATGAATATTACATACGTTGGCGTTATCATCAGTATAGTCTCTCTCCTTTGTTTTCAGATTGAAGAATTTCGGTATGGAATTCACAGCCCCTTCTTTATCTCGATCGTCGAATATTCAAATGATGAGTATAGTCGCTCTATTATTAACTGAATTGGGTGATTCTATTTTCTATATTTACTATTATTATACCAGAATTTTTAAAAGGTTTCATTTTTAGTTTGATTTCTCTAAAAAAGCTACTTCCTATTAATTTGTTAAATTAATATGAACTGTTGAAGTTGAACAGATTTTCAGAATTTCAGTCTGCGATAATTTTCAATTAATATCCAAATTGGATATTGGAGACTTTGGAATTGTGAATAAGTATAGAATGTATATATATATATAGTTTCACATTTTTTAGATTGTGCTCCTCAACTATGCGAACAAAGATATTTTTACCTTTTCAATCTATCTATCGAAGAGTCTCTTCTCATTTGCATATCTTTTATTTATCAGATTAAATGCTTTGATGTATGTACACATAGTAAATACTTTTCTGAAAAGTCTTTTCATACATATATGACATCCTCAAGTATACTTGAACCAAGTAATTTAAAATAATTTAGATACGTGACTATGTATGTATGTACCCCAAATTAAAAAAATGTACACTCATTTGCATAAATTTTTTCTTTGTCTCTCTCGCTTTTTTATTCTTTTTTCTCTCACGTTTTGAAAAAACTTCAATTTATCTCATTCGTTTTTTTCCAAGCGTCGCTCTTTTGCTTTTCTAACTTGTACAATATGTTGAACTCACACGCATTCACACTGACAAAAGAAGACCTTTTTATATATACTTACATACTGAGCGAATGAAACAATATTAATGTAATTCGCCACATTCATTTTACGTTTTTCTTACTGATCACAAATATGTGTACACGTTTGAAAAATAATTTCATAAATACACTACATAATTAAGGGGTGTATTCACTTCGCTGCGTGAAAAACTTCAAAAAATCCGTGTGGCCAATCCTGGGGCAGGAAAAATATGTAAGACATAAAAAAGGGTTTCTTGAGGTCCCAAGAACGCCAAAAAAAATTGGAAGGGGCGTGGCATCGCATCTTGACCTATTCCCCGGACAAAATGACTTTTGACCGTGGAAAGTGAACAAGCAGGTACTCAGTCAACTCAAAATTAGTAAAGTATCAGGATAAATATATATTATATGAATTTATATGTATATAGTTCTATATAGGTACTTCCACAATCTATAATAATATATCAGCAACATATGTAAGCTTTTACGACTCAAACTATTTGAAAGACCTAAAATACTATTCAACAATCAATCTTTACTCATTCCTTTTCGGGTGAATAGCAGAAAATTCATAATGTATAACCTTATATGCTTAGTAAATAACTATACGAAGTAGGATATTTTTGAGAAGTAAATTTGAGCCGTAGAGTCAGAAAAAATTATTAAATTAAAAATTAAAACCTGGTTAGACTACTATAATAATATAACATGTTCAAAATTACAGGATTCTATCACAGAAGATTAGTTGGAATCAATCTCCTTCAATTCTTAATCCATATTATGGTAAAATAGGTACCCAACTCAAATACTAAGATATAAAATTTAAAATAATAATAAAACAACCAGAATGATATAAGTTATTATTTGTAGAGTTGGGCGTTCATAGATTATTTTAATTTTTCAATTAATCTTTGTATCATCTTTGTATGTACATAACTTCTTGACAAAAACTCATCCTACCTTGGTGAAGTACATGTCTTTTCCCTTTTATCTACGGCCTTATACCTTGAACACTTTTAGCTTTCATGTAAAAAAGACTTGATGTATGTATATACAAACGCAGAATATAGGTAAATACATGCCTATAGTAATTCATATAAATCCTGGTATAAAAAAGGACAAAAATAAATGATGGGACTCGTAATGGTTCTTAATCTATGCAGTTTCGAAGACTGTGCAACACCGATCGATTTAACCTTACAAATAAACTATAGGAATTCAATTTACATGATTCGGTAATCGTAAAAAAAATCTACATTAGTGATGATGACCTGCAGTGAGGAAGAGAGGCAGTATAGCTCCAGTTACCAGTCCAAGAAGTTCTTTCCTAGTAAAACCATTTTGAGAATCTTTTGTAACTTCTGGAAGAACATGTACCGTAGCTACATAGAGAAAAGTTCCAGCACTGAACAGCATTGCAAATGCAGTTGCATTCATAGTTGACAGCGTTTCTTTTCCCTCCTGTAATGATAGATGAAATATGATAAATACAACAATAATAACAACGGTCTTTAAAATTAAAATTGAATATAAATCTGAAATACAATTATTGATGTTATGCTTACTGGACTAATTCCAAAATAAGTAATTATAGCCATGACGGGGGCCGCTAAACAAAATATAGCTAAATGTCTTCGTATCTGATTTCTTTCTAGTCCTTCATGGAGAAGGAATGTTACTAAGCCAAATGCAGCTGGAGCCTAAACATAAAACACACCATTCATTAGTCATTCCGCTATTCTAACGACGAATTTCCTATACAGTATGTAAAGTATGTTGGAAATTGTACAAAGATATCGAGTTAAACGTCATCTTATAATACCTTATGTAACATGATAGCAAAAAAGACCAAAAATTCAACTTCTGCTTTTGTTGTGGCGGCCGCGCCTAAGGCCACTCCGTCTAGAATTTTCCATTAAGAAAACAATGAAATGAGCACTAATACTTCATCAAGATTAGTCAATTATTGTTAAAGAGAAACAAATGAGGAAATACTCACCTGCAGAAGCATGAACGAGTAGACCAACTAAAACTGTGCTAGTAAAGTTCCTTCGTGGAGCTGAAGAAGACGAGGATTCCAAATCCCGAGATGATTGACCTGAACGACTCCTACTACATTGATCTACTAATAGCATGAAGCAAAAACCTAAAACTAGAGCTATTCCCACAGTGGAAAACGGGTCGTCATCTTCATGAACATGAATCGCATGGGATTCGTGTGACGTAATGGATGGATTTACAGAAGCAACCACAGCTTGCGAGCTCGAAGGTAATTCTGCAAATGTATATAGGTAAATATTTATTAAATTCTCAATCAGTTCTTGGAATAATGATAACAAATATCAAATAAGTATGATTGAAAGCGTACTTTGTTTTTGGGCAAGGTACAAAGTATGTATTCCCTCTGGAATTATTACTGTAAGGGCAACACCTACTAATAAACCGGCTCCCATAACCGACACAAAATGTAATTTATCCTATACAAAAATAAAAAACAAACAATAATAATTAGTGAACACATAAGCCAACGAACCACAAACTAGATTTCTTATAAATGGGATTAAAATGTTATATTGTGAATTTTGAGTGTGCGAATTTCCAACCTCTGACATTTGTATGATTATAGGTAATGATCCAGCTATGAAACTTCCTATTAGCATTATGCCAGAGAGAAATATTAACATTAGAGCTTGATCCATCTCGATGTTGTTGGGTTTGCCTTGTTAAAATTTAAAATTATGATGTTCTGTACACTAATTGATTGAACACAATATCCACTAAAAAGAGTTAAAAAATGTCATCCATGCAAAAGTTGCTCAACAATAGTTAATACACTTTCTATTCGGCAACTTAACATGACGTACAGAGGAACAGCCGGTCAAATATTTACCACATGAAGTATATCACATACATGTCGTTTGAAATTAACAAATTCAATTTATACTCATTTTAATTTGTTCAGATACAAGATATACACATTTACTCAAAATGTTTGACATTTACATACACTATCCTTGTAAAATATTACACAACTACACAACTTTTAGAATCTTATTGTATGTAAAAAAACAGCTTTACTAAACAACTGGGACTGACTAGTCATGTGTAGAAGGTTAAATAGTCATTTGAAAAATTGATTATCACTACACAGTTCTTTTAACCTTTAAATTCAACCAAACATAACTAATTAAAGTTTTGATCCGATTGCGGATTGACAAAAAAAACAAATTCGCCAGCTGTTATTTTATATTTTGAACGTCTTCACGTCATGCAAAGGATATCCACGTTAAGTACTTTTATGCAATCAACCTAAAAAAAATGCCTGCATCTGCATCAAATGAAATACAAATGGAGAATGGAAATACTGATGGGAACAGTAAATTTTACTGTACAAATAAATGTATTGACCATTTGAAGATTTACGTCTTTTAAAAATATATAAATATTATGCTTTCCTGAGTTTACTTGATTTATCAATGACATTTACATTTGTTAGAAAATATTCATGGGCTTGCTTATAATAAAATGATAGATATTACTTGGAGTAAATCCTGTAAATCTGTAATAGTTTAAGTACATTCGGTTTCATTTAGAGATAATATAATTGTTTTGCCAGAGATTCAGAAGGCTCAAGCTTCAAATGCTGTCCAACAAGGAATGCCAATTTATGAGCATACTGTAAAAATAAGGAAACAAATTCAAACTGTTACTTAATATATGCATTGATTATACAACAATATAAAGAGCCTACGAAACAGATCATTACTTATTTTTGGATATTCTTTTTTTAATACCTGACAGACAGCCGGTACACGAATACTTCCCGGCCAGTTGAAATACATAAAACTTGAGGCAAATGCAAATTTTTGTACTAAGTCAGGACTGATGCCAGAGTTATCCTCCAGAACAATAAAATGCTAAATACAGAAAATTGTAAAACAGAGGGAGCATTATAAGATTTATATAAGTATAGATATTAGGAAGTGGTTTATGTAGAACCCGTCAACATCAAAATACATTAGTTATCTACCGTAGGCGTGACAGTCCCTTCCCGAACAAACTGAGAGACCAAGAAGAAGTCAAACAAATATTTTCTCGTGACCGAGTGATCCAATACAGTTCCTGGAGGTGGATTCTCATACGATTTTCTAGCCTGAAAACGTAAAAACGAATTTCAAAAAATTTACTTCTGTTTGCTTGCTTTCATACTTGCATTCATTCTAAATTATGACTAATATACTTACAACATCAGCAAATATACGAGTGTGGATTCGTTTCTGGACAACAGTGAAAGTAAACTTGGGAAGCCCGCCCATGATATAACTCATTGCAGACTTGAATTGACAAATTTCATGCTCTTTTGTCAATTCTAGCTGGCCATCACCTACTCCATCCCTGAATACTATCACGCGATCAGGAAATGCATTATTTTCCTGCGAAAAAAACCATTCAATATTCAAGTGTTAAGTATGTATTTAAGTACACAACAATACTAGATAATAGTCCATAGAGGCATTACATTGGTATATATGTAAAACTAAGCAACTCATCAAATCCGTTTCTATTGTATGTCTACCTCGTGAAATGCTTGAAGGCACAAAACAAATACATTTTGAATACTATCCGTTGTTTCTTGTCGAGGCTTCCTTAAATGAGAAAGAAGAAAAGTAAATTAGGCAATTGAATGATTAATTATAATATTTTAATGTACACATATAATACTTTATTCATTTAAAATATCACTTATATATATGTAATTTCAATGATATACAACGTATGACTCGCATATCAGTTAGCGAGAAATTTCGAAACATCAACTTTGTTAACAATACAAACGACTTATTAAGTACTTGTGTACTTGTAGCCTTTTACTTACTACTACAATTTGTTTAATATAAATAAATCATTTAGCAATAATTTCCTTTTATATTAAAAAATTGTACTTACTGAAAGATGATTCGGGAAAAGAATTTTGTATGTTGTGCATTCATGGAGGAAATCAAAGCAAGGCAGGATGCATTTCTACTCTTTGGATCGTGATAAACATCCATTCCAACAAACATAATCCTTTCCGCCTGAAAATAAAAATAAGAATGTAATTTCTTTAAATTTCTATATGTTTACAATACGACGGAAGTACTCTGCAATGTGCTATTATAGGTTCAGTTACCAGTGGGATTTGCAGAGACCACAGCCATCCTCCAAGTTTACAGTTAATCTGCAGTGCAATTTTGATGACAATGGCTCTCATTTTCTTCTCATTGCTTAACGTTTTCGACAGAATCATTTGAGTCGGTATTGGTTTGTCTACCAATGTCTGTAATTTGGCAGAAGTGTAAACATCTACACGGGATGTTGGCATTATAATTACTAAAAATTGCATCTAAAGATTATGCATAGAAAAAGAAAACAACTTTCAGACCTTTTTGTTAGAATAAGACCAAAACTTACAGCTAAATTAACTACGTAATTTCATAATTATATATTAAGTGTGTAGTTGACATACCCTCGGATTTATACTCTGAGAAATAGTTCTCCGGAAATCTTCTAAAGTACCACGACCCGGAACCACAACAACTTGACCCTCAGCTACATTAATTCCCAGGCGAGGTCCCTCTTGACGGTATGTCAATACAAAACGGCTGGCTTTGTCATAGTCATGACGTACACAAATAACTAACCAATGGCTCACAGCAATCTGAAACAGCAATACAGGTTACACATTCTGGTGCTAAATAGGCATTCTGTGGTTACATAATTTCATAAATTACAATTAATAGACTTACTGGTCGCATAATTTGATTTTTTGTAAGCTCACGGCTAAAATCCGCTGTTGCAGGTTTCAAAGCAAACATATTATTTAAATCCAAATTAGGTGCTTTCACCACTCTCGCTTGTAATTGTATACTACCGTCTTCAATTTTAAGTCCCCATTGTCGAAGAATGTCACTTGCTTCTTCATTTTCTGCAAAGTATGGCATACAAAACAAGCATAGGTAAAACATTTTTTTACAAAACGCGCATATACTAGAAAGTACTAGAAACATGTTATCAACATAAAGTATACCTTGGACATTTTTGACAAATTTCCCGAGTGCCAACAATCTATTTTGAGGAGAGACCCTGGTAAAAGATGCAATATCTTTCATTATCGAGTACTCTGAAGTTATTTCGGCACTCAAACCAGTCTCAAAACAAAGCTCTGGTATTAAGCAAATCATCTGCTGTACTCCCTACAGAAACATTTGTTTAAAATTAATTTAAAATACACGCAAAGTTTTTTCCAGATATGTTTTCAAATTTCGTGAAAAGACAGTTCAACAAAGTTGTATAAATAAAAAGTATTTTGGAAGCTTACATCTCTTAAAAACCCACCACGAACTTTGGGTCGGCTAACTAGAAGGGGTTGTGTTCGATCTGAAATTGAGAGCATATTGATTTAAGTATGTTATTACCAATCTTTATCTGACAAATAAAATATTATTTTAAAAATAAAGTTAATTATTTGAGAAATATCCAAAAAATGCACAAGTATTTACTAGTAAAATTTGTATTTTGTTTGAATTTGCAAAAACACATCAGATATATTGCAAGTTTCACGTTTAATAAAACAAATCTGATATGCGTGAAAAATTCATTTGATTTAGTCTTGTGAGAAAAACCAGCTTGTTCATAAGTTATTTACTCAAACTGATATGAGAAATTCTCCAGACATAATTAGCCTAATCAAGTAAATATGCATCAAAAAAGTAAACTTACCTCGAATATCCACTGTATGGTGTTCTTTATAATAATCGACAAAAGTAATCTACAACAAAAGGAAATAGTTTTATAGACAAGAGTAAATAGTATGCATATATTAGGTAAGCATGTGATGAAGCAGTAACTCTCATTATTCATACCTGACGACCACCTTTGTTGAATGTGTCCATCGGACTCTGATCCCATTCCACATCATCTATTCGGTAACTTTTGTTATTATGCCGAGTAAGCACGACTTTATTTAAAACTGTGTCAGTGAACACTCTCCGATAATCTTCTCGACCACAAGATCTTCGAATATTCTCTCTATTACAAATGTATAATGTAAGGACCACACCTTAGCTAATAAATATCAACAAAATAATACATGGCACATGCAAACAACGATACAAAATGAATAAATCTAGACTGTATTTGCTTACAAAACGTCAAGTATGGTAGTAGTACGAAGGACACGAAACGAAGCGTCACAGCATAGCATGAGTCCACCTTCATAATCATCCACAGCTGTTACGAAACCCGGCCAGATTTCAAGTCTAAAAAAAGCAATATTATGTACAATTGTAAATTACATTATCTTTTGATTGCAATGACTGACAGTAAGCACGTTCGTTTCCTAATTCAAGATTTACTTGTGCTGAGGTAAACCATAGGTTTTTGTGTAGTCGTAATGATTTCTTCCCATTTCCACATATCCCAAAATAGTCATGATGCGACGAAATAGAATATTATAAAAATGAATCTTTTCGTTTCCATATATATTCTCCTTGACAAATTTTATCTTTATGATGACTTCCTGCTCCGGATCAATAGGATGTTTTGATAGTAGTATTGTCATCTACAAAAGCAAATACAACATATGTAAGTATATTCCATAGCATCATTGTAACATGTTAGTTTTCTCTCATCAGAATATTTTTAAAACCTTTTTTTCCAGCTTAATGGGTAAATATAGTTTACTTCCATCGAAATTTCTTGTGGGTCCCAAAACATCTTGGTGTTGAAAAATAGTTTTCTTTTTAAATCTAATGGAGTCTAGAATCGGTTCGAAATCCACATGATACTCAAAAAAACCTTTATCCTTCTCTACAGTCAGCCGTATATAATTAGCAGAAACAGGAATTCTAAAAAAACACATTTGTGATATCACAATTCCCAATTGGCAAAAGTACAATGAAACGGATTTAATGTCATGTGATGTTACTGTTCTTATTCTTACATAGACCCTTTTGTCCCTTTCTTCACTACAGCAGCAGCAGCTAAATGAGAATAATTTTCCGTACCAATATTATCCGACGAAGAACAAGTTGACGATGTTTCCGTCGTAGATTGCAACGGCACGCTGCACAAAAAAATGCATATACATACCATTTCAATATATATATATACCAATATGTTAAAGTATTTTCATTTACTTGCAAATAATAGTAGGCATTCGTGAAATTAATTTTACATACGATGGACTTGTAGATGGAGATGGGGAAGAGACAATTTCATCCTTTTGGATAATCAATGTTTCTTCTTCGGCTAAGGCGACTTTTGGAATACGTCGTCCACCTGATTGAATGAAAAATAAAATCATAAACAGTATTATGAAACCTTAAAGTTAAATTTGTTCAAACTGTGCTCATATAAATTAAAGTGTATTATAGGTTGAATGACATGTTTAATGTATATATTTTCCTTGCCTGAACTGACATGCCCTAATTTTCGAAATTTGGAAATGAAAGATTCATCGGAATCCACGACAGTAGGTAAAACATCTTCAACTTCTCGTAAAGGTCCATCCAAGCTTACTGGGGCAGATGTAGCTAATATAGGTGAATTACTTCCACTACCTAGCAAAGAAAGTTCATTATTACTAGGAATAATCCCTTTTGCTCTGCCCCGTCCTCGAGCCCTCAAAGGTCGTTCCCCAAATCCGGGTGGAAGTGACGGCCTCGAGTCCACAAGGGAACCCCTTGTCGTTGTAGTAGTAGTAGTAGTGGTAGTAGAACTTAAAGGAGGTGGTGTCCTTACGGCAGTGGATTTAGAAAGTGGAAGAACATTTGCATCCTCATATTGCCCACTTTGACTACTACTTGATCCTGAACTGCCGTCCACATTTTCCCGAGCTTCCTGTACCCAACTAGCCTAAAAAATTACAATGTCAATATGCAATAAATACATTTTATGTATATATTCCATAATTTAAAAAAAGTATTGATTATTAAATATATTGAATTAGATGATATTTGATTATGATGACATAATTCATAAAAACTTACAATATCTGATTGACGAGCTTGCTCAAAAATATGACGAGAACTACTTCCTCGACCTCGACCTTTGGTTATTCCTCGTCCTACACTGTCCGAACCCATTACTGGACATGAGGTGATTGATGCGAAATGTCCATGAGTAAATTAAATACTCAAACTCAAACCACACAAGATGCTTTGAAAATTTTGAAGCGACAGCAAATCGTCAACTTTTGTCGACCAAGTATACAAATTCAAATCCAAGAATTCCGCCATCACCAAGCCCCAACACTCAAAAATCTCTTCTTGTCTTGTGACTTTTTTCACCTTTTTTGTCAAAAATTGAGATTTTTTACTGAATTTTAGATTTTAACAACACTTCTGAACTATTTAAAGGATTATAAAAGAGTTTGACCTGCTGAAAATCAAAGTGTACCAAAAAAACAGGTAATTAAAGTCTTGTTATTGTCAAATCAGTTATGTACTGACTGTGTTGACATTTGATGGTTGCAATTCTGGAATTAAAATCTCACATAAAAGTTATAAGTATATTATATTATTATATACAATTGATTGTATGTATATAAATTACAGGGATAATGGCACAGTACAAGGGAGCTGCCAGTGAAGGCTCAAGGGCCATGCAGCTAATGAAAAAACGAGAAAAGGAAACCAAAGAATTGGAATTTCGAAGAAAGAAAATTGAAGATGAGTTACGTGTTGACAAAATGGAAAATAAATTTGCAGTTCATTATGATGCGATCGAAGCTCAGCTTAAGGTCAAATACATACAAACAACGTAGTTTTCATTGTGCACAATGGCGAAAAAATAAAATAATGAGGTATTATATTTACTTACAATATAGAGCTCCACTATCGGACTTGTCACACTTGATGAAATGAAAGCAAAACAAGATACAGTAATAAAAGAGAGAGAAAAACGGCTGGCTCACAGGAAAGCAGAGAAAGAGCAAAAGAAGAAAGAAGAACTTGAAGCCAAGAAAGCAGAGAAAGAATTACGTGAGTGTGGCATATTTAATTGTAGTCAGTGTTCAGCAGGTCACAAGATGAAAAAATACAGAGGTACTTTATATGAAAAAAATGAAACTTTCTTTTCCAGAAAAGAAACAAATCCGAGCATTGTCATTCTTGGATGATGAAGATAATTCAAATGAAGATGACGAGGAAGAGACTATAGTCTCTAAGGACAGTAAGTCAAATGACAGTGAACAAGAAAACGATGATGATAATAAAGAAGATGAGAAAGAAGATGGGAAAGAAGATGAGAACGACGGTGAGAAAGACGACTATGAAAAAGATGATAAAGAAGGTGATAAAGAAGATGAAGAAGAGGAGTCAGATGATATCGGTGCGACAGCACCCAAAAAGAAAAAAATTGGTAAAAACCCTGATGTTGATACAAGCTTTCTGCCTGACCGGGACAGAGAAGAGGAAGAAAATAAACAGAGAGAAACACTTCGCCTGGTGAGTTGTTTATTTTATTCGTACATGGTGTAATCGTATAGACAATCAATCTTTGTATTGAACTAAATTTTGATCTTTTTCCAAGTTGCGCAGGAATGGGTGAGAACACAAGAAGCCCTTAAAAATGAAGAGATGGAAGTTACTTACAGTTACTGGGATGGATCTGGTCATCGAAAGGTGCTCAAGTTGACAAAAGGCACTTCAATCTATCAATTCCTTCAACGGTGTTTAGAATCTTTACGAAGTGAATTTGGCGAACTTAGAACCGTTACAGCTGACCAATTGATGTAAGTTAATATTTTTCTCAATCTACTAGTATTCTCAATCTAGTATTGATGACTCGAAAGTATTTTAATGTGGGATAATACTAAGACTACGTATTATTTTAATTCGCGATTAATTTTACCTTTATACATATAGGTACGTTAAAGAAGATTTAATCCTTCCCCAGTAAGTTTAAATTCGCATATACTACATTCTTTTACAAGACAGTAAGTAACAACTAATCATTTGTTTGTGTGTGAATTTAATTCATTTGTATTTAATTATTAATCATTATTTTAGTCATTACACTTTTTACGACTTGATTGTCACGAAAGCACGAGGAAAAAGTGGACCGCTTTTTGCTTTTCATGCTCGAGATGATATAAGAATGCAGAGTGATGCTACTAGAGAAAAGGAAGACTCTCATGCTGGAAAAGTTTTACTTAGGAATTGGTACATATTTTTTAAAATTTTATATCCATTTTGTAAAATATTTTGAACAGTCATGAAGTACCTGAAGAAAGTTATTCATGCCGAGGAAATATCAATTTTTGTGAACATGTACAGGTATGAACGGAATAAGCACATCTTTCCTGCGTCACGATGGGAGCCCTACGACCCGAATAAAAGAACTAATGCCCCTTACACAATACGATAGACAAGAAAGAGCAAAAAATCCAGATTAATTTACAGTTTGAACTACTTTTGTATATTCTACGAATTCAAAGACATTTTAATCCTTTTACAAATTTTGTTTTTAAAACAAATAATGTATGGATGAGTGATGAGTAAACGATAAAAAATAAATAAATTGTGCTGTTATGAGAGTGCCATTTATTAATATTTTTTGTTATAAACATTTATTGCAGTGTTCTCAATCATTCGTCATTAGAGAGATCAAGGTTTTATAACTTTATAAATAATTAGTTTAACTTCATTTTTCAAGGTTCTTGGTATTTTACAAGTCTCAACAAATTGAAGGTCTATATAAAACTCAGTATATAATCTCCAATTTATAACATGCATTCAGTTACCCAATATAGCAGTGGTAGATTTTAAATCTACAGTTAACAGCAACGGTAATAAATTATTACTAATAATAATTATAAGTAATTTCGATTTTTCGATTCGATAAGAAAATTTTATACATAATCATAATCTTCTAAGTTCTAGTATTAGTATTACAGTCCGGTCACATACAAAATACTACGATTAAATAACGTGAGTACCTAATTAAATTGAGTTGTATATAAGAGCTAGTACATATAGGTTTTTACATTTCGTTTTGTCCGAGCGAGTCTGCCGTTTTGCAACCTCCGATTGTATCTATGGGCATTCAGTAAATGCCATCAATCTTAACACATTTCATTGGCTAAATTCTCAAAATTAACTGTCACTAACTTTCGTTAGTTTAGTTATAAAAACACAAAATATTAAATACACATTACAGTTACGCTAGGCAAAATTACACATAAAAAAGAATATCATACTGTTCATACTACTTGATTATTAATAGCTTGATAATACTTGTACATATTTATGTTCCGTTTTCACTGTTTCACTGTTTACTTTATCATACAAATAGTTACTGGTAAAATAAAAATTAAGTAGAAACCACTAATTGCAAGTAAAAAGCAACTACGTTTAAAACAAAATAAAACATCAACACTATTTCTTGTGACTTGATAATAAATATAAATCTACGTAATTCAACAATTACATTCAAAATGTATGTACACTTAAGCCCCACACAGTCGTGAGACATCTCTGTTACATTAGTAGGTACATACAGAAAAAATAGAAAAAATGCATGACAAAAAAATGAGTACATAGATGATATAACATTACATTACATGGAATATCTAACCCTTTCATCTTTTCTATAGAACATAGTAAATACATGGAACTTTTAGAGTACTACTTACTTACATCTCCCTGCACAGTAAATATTTAGAATGTGTGAAATTAATCCTGTTTTTATGCTGAGCTAAATTAACACTACGAAATATAAATAGAAAAATTCTATCGTGAATTAAGTTTAACATAATAAATTACATTTGATATAAATAATAGTAAAGTATCACACAATAGTAGATTCACATAATATATTGGTAAGAGTGCACACACACGTTCTCACTTTTAACTTTTGACAGTTCTGACGCGAATGTTTTTAAATTGAAAGGCATTTATGAGGTAGTCGACCCGAGAACTGTATAATTTAAAAGTTTTCTTTGTAGTCGCAGATAAAACACCGAACCAGGGTATCTATAATGTACTTTATATTTCCTAATCACAATGACTTTAACGCTTTAAACCCATATAGTCTTGGTGGAAACCCTAACAGGGATAACAAAACGAGTACTTACACACACAGTTCCTAGTGATTTCTGAGCGGCTTTCCGCTGTACAGCGATCACAAACCCAACAATTTTAAGGTATTTAAGATTACCCTCACATAAAATAATGAAGTTTGTAATCAATGAACGTTCGACCCTGCCAATTATTTTTTTTTGTTTGAATAAACACACTTTAGATTCCCCACGGTCGATTACCCCATAGCCTCTACTTCATAGTTTCTTTTGCCTAACCATGACTTAAGAAAATATGTTTTTAGTCATGTCCTATCTAATATACAGGTGAAGAAGATGATTCAAAAAATAAATAAATATGTATGTATATTTTAAAATTCAATACTAAATACCTAAATATTGTACAAGTGGATTGAATATATGCTTGTACAGTTAATTAAAAAATCATGAGGAAATGAATAAATAATTATAACTACTTCATAACAATAATAATTAACGTGTTTACTAAACACGATACGAGGAGTCGTTGGAATTTTTTCTTGTGCTCTCCTTGTTTCTCATAGTTTTCAAGCATTTGAGTAATAAACTAAACGCATGGACCCACGCAAAAAAATCTAAATACGTTACTTAGATAGCAAACGTAATATCTATATATTTGCCAAGGAAGCATTGAAATGGAGAGACCCTACTCCGATCTTTTATTGGCCTTTAGTAGTGAAGACTTGACAATAATAACATACGTTATTTTTGTTTCCCAAATTAATTAACGATGAAGTCCGGCAAAATGTTACAAATTACGCTGCATCTAGTAAAACACTCGCCGCTGCTTCCAAGTTCCAGTTACTTGAAGTTAAAGTCGTTTCACATTTAAGTTTAGTTCCGAGTCCGAGTCTATTGTAGAAATAACAAATAGATGTATTAAAATCAAGCAGTTGGACAATTTAGGAGAATGAGTGGAAACATTCAAATCAAAATGTAATCTTACTTGTGAAGTTGTTCAATTTTCAAAATTTTTTCAGCAATTTGAAAATTCCAATTGGATATATTCAGCGCTTTAAGGGCATCCTCCGGACTTGCTGCAGGAACGTACTTAAGTAATGCAACAATTAAATTTTGACAACCATCACCTCTAACTCTGTCATGCTGCTGTTGTTGTGGCATGTGAGAATTTTGTTGTGGTAGTTGTTGTTGTTGCTGCTGCTGCTGCTGCTGTTGTTGTTGTTCGATATTTTTAACTTTTGCATGTAAATTATTTCGAGTAATGACGGGTGGTGGCGGAAGACTATATGGTGATCTATTTTTTTGTATTCCTAATAAATTATCACCAGCACCTGGAACCACTGCAGCCGCCATTCCTTTTACTTCAGAATTATGACCCTGTTTAGAGTCAGGCACTAAATTTGTCCACACTTCATCACCTGTATCTAATGTTGACATTGATGGTTTATTCATCATACTTAAATTACTTTTCTCCTGATGATTTTCATTTTGTATATTCGACACAATATTCTTTTCACCAATATTTAGTGTTCCCAATGTATCTGTGAGCCATTTGAAAGCTTCATCTCTCTTTTTAATCATTTCTAGTGGTGGTGGCGGAGTTGGATTTTTCACACATGGTTTCGGGGAATTTTGTGGTGTTGGTTGTTTTTGTAATTGTGGAGAATTAGATGAACTTGTAAAAATTTTATCTCCACCGTTAGTCATTCGAGGACTATGATGACTTAAACTAGGAGAACCTAAACTATCCCAATTATTTAATGCAGGACTGGAAGATTTGTGGCCATTAGTACTGTCTCTGAAATCAGTACTCATTACTTTGAAGCCATCACTTTGATCAACTACACTATGAGGAGTAGACTGAGGTATAGGTGAATGCGAACTACCAGGCACAACTGAGTAGTAGCGAGTTGTAGTTGCATCTGCAGGAGGTGTGAATACACTTGATGTGTCAAAAGGATCTGGAGATTGACAAGAGTATGAATATGCATAGGAACTAAAACTGTTTTCGGATGGTGGTGCGTATTTGTAGCTGCTACTGCTACTACCACCATCATTTTCCTGTAGTTTTTGTAGTATTTCTCCCGGTAATGTACTTCCAACCGGTACTTGTTGACAGTTTGTTGTTGGGATACTATTATTGTTATTAGTTTGGTAACGTAGCCAAGAATTCGTACTTGGTGATGAGTGAGAAATTGCTACAGAACTCTGTTGAACGTGGTTATGTTGTACACTGGCAAAGGTGTTTGTATTACTGTATAAATTATTTGGAGATTCAAAGGGACCATTTGCGTATAACGGTGGTTGCGGAGGAAAACTATAAGCGGGTGGTGGTCCATGTCTTCCTGTGACGAGAGGAGAATCGATAATGGATCCAGTTGAAGTACCATTACTCTTGATAATTGGAATGCTGCCTTCTGGAGTTTTTGCATCAAAGTCGATAAGAATTTGTTCGTTGATTGGTGAGTCTTTCAACTTCTGACTTTGGCCTGGATGATTAGCAGTGCCGCCATCAACTCTTTGCGTTGGCACTTTTGACCAGTCAATCGATGCACTTTGTTCTTCGTTTTTGAATTTTGAGTAACTATATTGCTGTTGAATTTGATGAGATTTCTGAAGTTGTTTTAATGGTTCTTGAATAAGCGATCCTGTAATGTAAGCAAATAAAGTATTTCATTTAAACGAAGAATCATCTCATATTCAATTTAATTGTAATACAATGTGTATTACAATTGCATACGAATAGGTATGCAAAACGAGAAAATTTTTGTACTTTTTGATCGATCAGGCAATCTAGGCGGTGAAACTTCTTCTTCCGGAATACCAAGAATGTCTGGTGGTTCCATTGGATTTTTCAAGTAAACTTCATCAATAAAACTTGGACTACCCCAGCTATTTTCACTTACAATACTCCCATGACCAGTATGAATAAAAGAATTTCTTAATGGTCTAGATATATCATTTGGAAGTCTTCTACGAAGGGGGCTTACAGTACATCTAGGAAATGTTCCAATGTCAAAAGCTACAAGTAGAAAGAACAAAAAGTAATTATTGCAACAGGTTTTCCGGCTAGTCATTATCGCATTTAATTTGATGATACATCATAGTTGGCTACATACATCTTTGATTTTGCCCTGTCCAGTAATAGTGATCCGGTCGACCATCTATCACAGCTATTTTATCTCCTTCTTGAATATTCAACTTTTCTGGCTCATCCTCTTGGAATGACTGTACAGCTTTCATTTCTGCTGGATATGTTTCAGATAAAAATGCTCGAAGCGCTTGAAAATGAGGGCGATCTTGAGGTTGCGGTGACCAGCACTATTTTATCAATAAGAACAAGTCAGGCACATTAATATTAAATTATATTTATACAAGTTTTGTAAATAAATCTATAAAATACAATCATTTTCCTGAGGAAATCTGAACAATATTATTTTACCTGAAGCATTATTTTATAAATATTAGCTGGACATGCTTGAGGTGCACATAATCTTTCTCCTTCCTTATCAATTTTTTGCAAGATTTCACTCCCATTCATATCAATCCAGGGTTCTTGCCCAAATGTAAACTATTTGAGAATCAAACGAATATATAGAATATAAATATTTTAATATATTGCTTTTGCCTTTACATGATGGTTACAGTTAATGTCAATATTTTCGAATCCCTACCATTTCCCACAGAGTAACACCGAACATCCATGTATCTGCAAAACATTGTTTAAAAATAATACAAATAGTTTAAATGAAATCTTTCATGAATACTGCCTCTTGTTATAATTTTCACACAGTAGTTGATGTATGTAAGTACCAGAAGCATGAGAAAATTGTCTGGCTTTTAAGCTCTCTGGTGCACACCATGGAAAAGGAACCTTTTGCCGTTCAGTCATGACATCTGAAAAAATTCAAATGGATTTTTGAGTAAAATTATCAATTATCAAAAAGACAATAGTAGCTAAAATTCAAGATTTTAGTTCTCATCATACGACGGTTATTTATTATTTATTTACGCACAGCAGTCATGCTCCTGAGCTGTTTTCCGCATAAGTCCAAAATCTCCTATTTTAATCTCATTATGTGATGCAAGGAGTACATTGCGACAAGCCAAATCTCTGTGTATACAACGTTGAGATTCCAAGTAAGCCATTCCCGATGTCACCTGTAAAGCCCATTGCCAAATATCTGAAACAAAAAAAATCATCACTAATTACTTATCCATATCATTAAATATGCGAGCGTAGCTGTCATGAAAATTAGCCCGCTTATTGTTAGTTGTACAAAATTTTCTCATTGTGGACTCGCATAAAATTTGACACGCGTGTATAGTTAAGTAAAGAATATCATAGAGAAATGCTCAATGTAGTTAATACTACACAGTGTGTAGTACACACATAAGTTAAGAGACTTAACAGTATGATTTTAAAGAGGAGGATATGTATGGAATGTTGACCTTAGACACAATATTTAGCTGTAATACACCCTTGTGAAAACTACAAAATACAGGTGATAATTTTATTATCATATGACAATGGAAACGTATTATTTATCTAACAGGACGTATAGCTAATACTTTCATAATAGTACATGCGATATCAGATACACAATTCGACAGAAGAATACTCTAAAGTTTATAGTACTACAAGTTCAACACTTGAGTAGTGCACATATACATGATATGCATATTTATTCAACGAGATAACACCATGAGAAAAGAAATAAAGTAATTTCTCACTATGAAGGTCTATCATAAATATTTACATTGTGTACTTACATAGAAATACACATATATAAAGAGTAAAGGTAATTCTGTCTTTGTTTTACCCAAAATCGACGTGTGACCACACTGTTTCCTCAGATAGTCTAAAAGACTTCCCAATTCAGCTAGCTCAGTAACCATCATCAAAGGATTTGATAATACAACTCCATGTAACCTGTACAATGAAAACAAATGTGCACATTTGAGATACTTTTACTCTTTTACATACTCGTTTATTGCTTACCTAGAAAAATTCCAACACACGAATATATATAAGAACTTAGAATATCAGTCGGAATGACGAAAATTTTTCATTGAAAAGTCATATATAATGTATACCTTATTAAATTAGGATGAGATAGATGATGCATGGATTCAACTTCTTTGACAAAGTCAGCCAAAACACCCGGGGAACTAAGAGCATCCTGTTTCAATACTTTGACAGCAACTTCAAGATTTCTTCCATTTGGAGTTTGCCAATCCGCTTTTAGCACCACTCCAAAGGAACCATCACCTAACTTTCGTCCTAATTCTAAATCCTGTATAGAAAAAAAATACAATATATAGACCGAGTATAGATAATTAATAAATCCTTATCATTCTATTATTATAAAAAAAACTGTTGCATATTGCACTTACTTTTGGTTGAATGAGACAGGTAATACTTTTTGGGCTGGAGTTATCAAATTTAATATCACTTTTCTTATCCGCCCCATTCTGTTGACTTGAAGGAGTTAATTTTGAAGAGGATTTGGAATGAGAACTATTGATTGAACCACTTCCAAGGATCAGCTTATTCATCAAATTTTTATTACGGATTTTAGCCCGACGCTTTTTGATAGTCTCCAAAAGTCGACGAGAACCCGGTTTCCCCATCCCAATTTTCTCCAAATCCTCGGGTTCCACATGATCAAAATGCGATAGCCGAGTTATCTGCAACTCGTCTCTTAGGCGTACATAAAACTGTTCTAATTGAACATCCTTCAGAATATTGATGAGCCAATTTGGGCTGTCGTCGTCAGACATGTTTCAATACAGTCGATTATATTTAAATAATTTAAACTTCTATGTACAAAAGTTAAATCTTTTTACTTCCCTCACAAGTCCATTCGAATTTATTTATAATATTTTTAGGATTCAATTATTAAAGTATCTCCTCCAAATCTTCAATTAAAATACTATAGTACTGAAATGAATGAACTTCGAATTTGACATTGAAAAATGTGATGTACATACTCAAGTATATGTAAATGAATTTTTTAAATTTAAATAATGATCTAAATAACATGGATTAGAAAAGAAGATCACAATATATAGAAGCACTTTCACAAGTAGTAACTATTACCATTTAAAATTAATTTAACTTCGATGAAGTAACCATAATAATTATTAAAAATTGAGAGAGAGACTACTTTAAAGTACGTACTTAGAATGTGTTGTTTTGATTGATAATAACAGTAAGCGTTAGTGTTGAGCAATGTAACTGCCCCATGTACATACGGATAAAGACTTTTTAAACCCTCCGCTCTCGATTCCACACATTCAATTTTATTTTTCCAAACTCCAAAGAAGTCTTTGGAAGAGAGTTCGTGTGTTTGAGAAATATTTTAATTAAATTGAACAAAAACTGTTAAAAAGTAACTATTTTACAATTACTTAACATTTCTCCGGCCGTTGATCACTTTCCTAGTATTTCAAAATACATCCTAAGAGTTTTGTCAGAGTTAGACAGCTTTCAATAGATCCAGAAAAATGGTAAGCATTTTTTCTTTCATAAATACACAATCATTTTCCTATTCTAATTTAAAACTATTTTTTTAATATTGTTGATAAAAACTATTACTTCATACTTGCCATCAATTGATTAAACCAAATGGATTGATGACATTTTGAGATTTTTTTTCATATGTGTTGAATGTTGAATCATGCAATTCGTCCGACGAATTTCGTCGAATTGAAATCCGTTTTGGTACTACCGTTTTGGGGTTTTAATACTGATGAATACTTTATAAATTATTATTATTATTATTATAAATACGTACTTTCTTGATTTTTTTAGTCTCACACCATCCTGTTGATGCAACCCGGAGCCAAACCGGAAACCAGAACCTACAGCGATTTTGAATCTGTCAACGAATGCATGGAGGGGGTAAGGAAAAGATAGACATATTTGCATATTACATATTATTTATTGTGTATTACTTACAGGTTATAGACATATAGACTATTGATTTAAATTTATTATTGAATTCATTTTCATTTTTATATATTTTATATTGTCCGTATCTCTCAAGGTATGCAAGATCTATGAAGAACATCTTAAGCGGTCAAACCCACATACGCCTTCAATAACTTATGACATCTCTCAGTTATTCGACTTCATTGATCAGTTATCCGATCTGTCATGCTTAGTGTAAGTTTCATCAAGTTTTATTATCAAAATAAAAAGTATCACAAGTAACTAAATATATATATATCAAGTAATATTTAAAAATATAAAACTCCATTCTTGTTTTATTTACACAGCTATCAGAAATCCACAAGTACGTATGCTCCGTACACAAAAGAGTGGATCAAAGAAAAAATCTACATTCTCTTGAGAAGACAGGCGGCTCAGGGTCAATAAATATTGTATAGGACTGTCTCCAAAACTCTAATCTCTCATCATCATCGGGTACGAGTACACCAATACACAACTTGTTTGAAAAATCAAAACATATTCTGAAGTTCTCCTCACCTTGCTGTAATGGTATAAATATTTAAAACTTGTTGTATTTTTTATAACAATTCTATCAACTCTTTTATGATAACTCATACCCCAATATACATAGGAGTGGTTTCAACTTTATTATTCTAATGAATTTTTATTTTTATTTAAGATGTAGGGTTATTTTAATTATTGTAATTAGTAATTACTATTATAAATGATTCGCAAACAGATGTAAATAATTTAGTTTCAGTCTAGTACCTTGCAAACTATTTGAAAATTTTTAAAGTCCTCCTCATTCTGTATGATGAGATGGAATGTTAAGCAAAACATACTTTAGTAGTTTTATGTATTACTTAAATTTTAAATACATTTTGCGTTATCATATCAATTGTTAATTCTTTGGTGGATTTTGTTATAATAGTCAATATATTTACATGATTTATTAATTAAACGTAAACTTCCTTAAGAAAGTGGTGATTGGTAATAGGTATTTATTTCTATGAAATTTTGAGTTTTTCTCATCTTACATGTATGTATACATGTTTTATAGCTTCTAGTAGTACCTTCTACTTGATTAAAGTACTATTTCTACTTTTAACTGCAATGGATGGTACCATTCAATCATCAAAAGGAAGTCGGAGAAAAACCGAGAAAAACAAAAAAAGGATTATTTTGTAAAATAATCATCTTCTTGAAAAATTTGAGCTATTATCTTCATGTAGTTTTGCTTTGTGTTTATTAAATATGTTAATCATTAACCGTTAATGTCATAATTATCATGTATTAACTCTACAAGATGTCTATACTAAATATTCTAACAGAATAATATTATAGTCAAAGTATCTAATAGATTAAAGATTAATTATTAATAACTCAACATATACTTACTTAGTATGTAGCATATGGTATAACAGTTTGTTAAAACAATGAGAGTTTTCTAAATAATTATTAGTATTATTACATTATTTATTTACTTTCTGACAAAAAATAAAATCTCATTCAGAGATATTATTCCCCATAAATATAGGCAAAACAAGACAGTATGCTTGTTCCATGGATTAGTAATTGATTATCATCACCATTAATTAATAATGAATGAACTACAGGTAATATATGACTTGAAATTTACAAAATATACAATGTATTTAGTACTTTGCTCACAGTCTATTCTGCTGCTCCTACTTTAAAATTTTTCATTACTAAATTATTACTTTATTTCCATGAATCGAAAGGAATACAAAAGTAAATCCAATGTATTATGATGCAATGTTTAAGTAATTATAACCAATTGTATACATTAATAAAATCTTAAATGTACTTGTATGTTAACAGTCTTTTGATACATGCATTACTTAAGTACAAAAGAGTAATAACATTAGCTTTTTAATCCAAAATGTTTGCATTACATTTAGCATTGTGTTATTGTTTAATTACGGGCATGGCATGTTTTTTATTTTATTGAGTTTCTTCAAGTACGCCGAGACAGACTATTTCGCAAAAAAATTAAATCAAACATGTCCAGGTAAATACATAGCGTATGGAGTAAAAGCACATGGAAGTACCCTCCCTTTGGAGTCTAAAGATTAAATCCCCTTATAAAATGGTGTATATCTAGTATCTACGTATTGAGTATCAAAATGCTCTTTGCGAGTGGCATTCCATATGCTCCAATAATAGGGAAATGTTGTTTCAACCATTTCCAAATGACGGCTCTTGCCCGCCTAATGAAATACGGCCAGATAAGAAATATTTTTTTATTACATCATATTTAGTGAGTTACTTTGTGTTTTATTTATACAAAGCATTTATTACATAGAGATGGTATTTGGGTATTATTTACTACAAAAACATAAATATCATTGTCTCTGCCGTAGATACCCTCCGAAGTTTTCCAAAAACTATAGGAAGAATTTGTACAAAAAGGCTAAAGAGGAAATTTAAAAAAAAAAGTTTTCGAAGAGAGAATTTTTGCTTTACTATATAATTATGGACTTGCGTTCCTCGTTTAACTAGCTCGTTGTATCAATTTGGACTACACGTACAGAGTATGTGATTGACGGTGGAGTTGGAAATTGACAAGGGAAATATCTGAGCCAACGTTTGTTTTGCTCAGCAGAGAGGTGTATTACACACTGTGTTATGTTTGTCTGTCTCTAGGTATTATGTAGCATGAGCGCATATACAGTCAATTCTCCCTATAACTTGTGTAGGAATGTCAACCAGCCTATCAAGTCAATGCCATTTGTTCGTACATACTCACATAAAGTCCCTGTGGAGCTCCACGTGAGGAAGCATCACATGTATCAACATGCCGACTAGTTTAAATATGTCTATATAATAAAGCTATAATTCTTCCATCTCTCTCCCTCTCTTTCACTCTCTTTAGCTCATTTCACACTTTGATATCACAGAAATGAAATCTGAAATTTCGTTTATGCAATAACAAACTCCCGGTAACAAATCATCATTCTCATTCATTGAAAATCATTCGCTTTCATATATGCGGGTAATACCTATAATATAGAGATGATACCTTATGTCGCTATTGTGGTAATTGTACTTCTATCCGACAATTCTATGGCTCGTATATAGTTACCTACTCAGTTACAAAAATCAGCATCTAATCGTATTTCCATGCAATTTTCATCTTCATATTGTGTCCATCTCGTTTATTCCCACAGTTACATTCAAAAGTGAGCTCTGGAATCTCTCCATGCAGTTATAGTAACAACTGCTATAATTTCCAAATATAGTTATAATATTACTTCGTGTCCTGTAAAGGCATGATATATATGCATAGAAAGAAGAGTTAGTTTATTCAGCTATATATACTTTCGAAAAAGGTTGAACGATAAATTTTACTTGGGAACAAAATACGCGGATTTAGATGTCAAAACTCAAATACGGAAATTGTATTATGTTACGAAGAAACAACAACAAACGGGATGCTCTGTACATTTCCCTATACATACATATATGTATACCTGACCGACCAGTACTGACCACTTATATGTCATAAATAGTATTTACTAAATACGTATTATAAGTATAGCATATAGCCAACTACTTATCAACCAATTCAGGAAGTCGTTATCAGTTATCAAAATCCTATAGAAATTTGCCATCCTTAAATCGTAATTACCTAAATTACATATATTTTATATTTGTATGAAATACATACTATGTAAGTACGATATATAAATACGTATTCGTTGACTGATGACAAAAGTACTCGCTCTTGGTAACATTATTGACTTGGAGAAAGTCTACAATTTCATTCTACAAATACTAATATACCACCTTACGTATGTACAGTATGCTTACAGCATAGAAAGTGCACAGATCTAAAAGAATAATACTGTATGTACATATAGTCCATATTATTATTATTATTATTATTATACCGTCCATTTGCAAGTTGCTTATTAGTTTTTGTATGTCATTTCCTCATTTCATTGTATTTTTTTCCAGTTCTAAAATACAAAAACGAAAAACACCTCAACATCTTCCTATTATTACATAATCAATACTATGTACGATGAGACTGGAGTAAAGACACTTCCGTAATTCTGTTTCCTGTTTTTCAAACCTGTGTATAGGTAATAATAAGTAATAAGTACTTTCTTTACTGAAGGACTTTGGAATTCTTTGAAATTGTTTAGCATAAAAGAGTTCTATATAAAGGGCGTTTTCAAACTGATTATAATTAATGAGGAAATGAGGATACAATTAAAAATCTCGTCTTCTTTTGAGTTGTCATAAAAAATGGATTTTAAAATTCAGTGATGTGTGTTCCCTTTCAATTTTTGGAGTATAGAGACTACAAGTATAAAAAAGTAGTGTGTACTTGTACATAATTAAGCTTGAATCGAACCTAATGCAGTACATGCATACGTCACATTTCAATTAATTTTTCATATGAAACTTTTATTAAAACTCCATATGCCATTTGTTTCACAAACTTTTCACATCTTTGGAATTCCTCCGAATAACTTCTTCAAAGAGAGAGAAATGCAGATTTATTTTTGTATGGATATATAAATACTAAATATACGTGCTAATTATGTAAATACGAAGTACGTACATCTGTGCGTATGCATTATTCATAATTTATTATGTATTTTCCTGTATTATTATTATTATAGCTTTTATTTGACATGGGACAGGCACCCTTGCAAGTTTGGTTTAGTTTACATTATGTCATGTTACATGATAAGAAATAATTAATCATTTGATTCTTCATATCTTAGTTTAAAGCAATCATTAATGAAATTGTATATATTTAACCCTTGATCATGTGTTAAGCATCTGTAAAAGTTTTCGTTTACAAAATTTAGTTGAATATTATTATATTTTTTCCTTATATTTACATACGCGTCACAGTCGTTTAAAAAGTGTGTTAGATTAACCAAAATAACGATGTAACATTAACACTGCTAATGTTTCATCTTTATTTTGGTAGCATTTCGTGCATTTTCTTTCGTCCGCGTATTGTCATTGAACCATGCAGTGAATGTAATGCTTTTATTATTCACAGTAAGTAAGTAATTCTGTTAAAGTTTAATCTTATTTGCATAATTATCGAAGTTATAGGTAGGGGCAGGTTGAGATTGAGGTAATTGTGTGGACTGTTTTCATCAAAGCATTTTGTGGAGGGGGGTTGAGGTGGAGAGTTGAGCTTTGTCCCAATCTTCGCTTTGTTGAGTTTTTGTTTATACTTTTCTAATATTTTTTCAATGTTTTTGTTGATGTAGTTGGGATCTTGAGAGTTCCTTTACGGAGAATATGGATCCAGAATTTTATTGTTTTTGATGATTTGTAATCTTGTGTGTTCTTTGCTGTTTTCTAACCTGACAAAATAACGAGGTGTGTGTGGAGGTAATTTGAATACCGTATATACTGTTATAGAACCCCACGACTTTATAGAACCCCACTTTCAATAGAACCCCGGGGGTTCTATAACAGTATATACGGTAGTCTTTTGAGGAATAATTGTTGAGTTTTATCCATGTCGTCAATGTTGTTGAGGATTTTCCTGTATAGGAAAACTATAAACTTTTTGGGGGATTCCAGGGAAATGTCAAAAGCAGACAAAAACTATAGTTGCTCATATATAGTTGAATGGCTTTTTAAACTAAAATTGTTTTATTAAATATATTTTAATGCAATAGATTTGAAAGACGTCAGGCGTTCGTCGTCCCGTTTGGTTGTGTTTACTCGTTTATGTTCTTTGTTTAATGAATTTTGTCTTTTGTCTTGTTTGTGTGTGTATAGAATCAAAAGTTTATGCATCTGGAATTTGTTTGTGTCATCCTCAGTCGTTCTAATTTGAGATTCCTATTGAAGTATGGAGTGTCATGCATGTGAAGGTTTTCTGAAACTTTATGGAAACTTTTCCGAAGGCTTTCCATAATATTTGACATACATAAACATAAGCTGCTTTTTTCAAAACCCTTTCCAAAAATGTTGATGATATTATGTGATCGTGTGCAAGCAAACGTTGTCACGGTATACATCGATATTTGTCATAAATGGTCGTTTTTGCTCAGACTATGAGCCTTATAGTATAAACATTGATAGGGTAATACACAACAGATGCTTTACTCATACAGCTTGCGTGTTTTTGTAATGGCAAGAAATACCTATAGACAAGTTGGTAAATAAAAATGATAGCACAACAACCACCACACATTTGACGTACAATTCCTTCCCCACAACAACAACGTGGTAAAAATCGTTACGTTTTATTTATTGTTAGTAATATATGAATTGTTCGAGCAAACGTGTAAACTGTTTCCCCGCCGCCTTATACCCATTTATACATTTAACGATAGATTGTATATTTGGTTGTTGTTGGGATTTGATGATAATTCAATGATTTGATAGGTTGTACCTATAGTGAATATGAAATAATCGTGAGTTAGAGACTGGGTATTTACCAGTTGTGAGCACAACATTTTACATAACAGAGCATATCGGCGTCATCCATTTTAAATTTCCAACTGTATCTACTTAAAATACCTACTTAAATACATTTTCTACTATTTACTCTTTATTCTCGTCGGAGGGTAAATTAATACTCAAAAGAAATTCACCTAAATATACTTGATGCAAACACAACTCACCTTCGGCTGCAATTAAAACACTATAGGACAAAGAGTCTAGTGAAAATATTGGTTAACAATTCAAGTGACACAAAAGTTGAAAAGTAATAAAGCACGTTTTCTTGCTGGATGTTTTCAGACTTGTGATTGTGTGTGTGTGCGAAAGCTGAATGTTGTTTTTTTAGGTATATAAAAGCTTTTTCATCAATTGACAAAGTTTTGTGTACGAGTGGTGTGTAGAAAAAAGTGTATACAGTGAATGTAGGGAGAATAGATTGGGGAAAGGAAAGTGGAAAGAAATTAATAGTAGGTCGTATGCACTGAAGCATATCCAAATATACTACCGATATACATAGTTTATTTTTGAATAAAGAAGAAAGGAGAGGGAGAGAGAGAGAGTTGAGTCAGAGAGTATAGTATATTAAACTAGCTGAGTATGAATCGGTAAATTGATCGAACTCATGTAAGAAGGTTTGTGTATAGTAAGTACCATGTATAAAAGTAAAGACTCTCAATGTTTTTGCAGTAGTTTTCTCATTCAACGTTCTACGCTTTCCACTTCTCCAAGTCGTGTGCTCCAAATGTTCCTTTTCTCCGTAGGAAATTACAATTGAAAACCGTCCACGTGTTTGCCGTCAAACATTTCATTTCCTTCCCGAATAATCGCCTTCAAACGGTTCCAATTTACACATTTAACCATCAGTCAACTAGAGTTGACTCCACTCAACAGGAATAAGGAAACAGTGAGAATTTAAAAATAACTCTCTGTGGTGTCAAAGAATGTATACGGACATTTTTTTCATCCACTATATACAAAAGTGATCGAGCTTCGACCCAGGAAAATTTATTACGAAAAACAATCCGGTTTTATGTAAAGGCCGAGGCTATGAAATACGAAATTAAATCTTTGTTGACTCATCAATACTGTCAGATATGATCGATTTTTTAAGAAAATACTATACAAATCGACACGTGCCGACAACTTGAATTCTTTTTTTTTGTGAGAAGTGTACACATAAAATAGATAATACAAATTTCAAATTTAAACCTGAAAAGTTAATAAGGGACAGAGAGTGATTACGTGAGATCATATTTTATTTACATCCAGATTTATGAAATGTCTCCAACGGTGAAAGCAGAATATTTTTCTCCATTTTGTGTTTCTATTGGAAAACCCGGAGCTTTACCTGATTTTACATCAGCCGCAAAAACCTTTGTTCCCTCGACGAGTTCAGCAACAAAGAGACAAAATGATGAAATAATCCGACAAAAATGGATTAAACTCTCCAGGCACATGCAGACAATGAAAGAACCAAGGAATCATCATCTCATGTCCCTTTGCATCAAAACGCTTGAGTTGACAGCCAAAAATCGGAAAATACAAGAGGAGCTTGATGAACTCAGAGTGAGTCTTTTGAGAAAACAAAATTACTATTCTATTCTTTTTAATTACTCGAATGTTTTATCTTTTGTGATGCAAAAACATTATCCATGTTAAACCTTTTTGGATATTTGTATATTTATTCTGTAATGAGGTCGATCATCGATCTTGGTTCGACTGATTCATTAAAAATTATTACGTCTTAGGAATTAGGACTGACAGCTTTATCAAGAGAGAAATGAGGTTACGGCTATACGTGTGGTTTGTACTTAATGCTTAATGTACGAAATCTTTTATTTATATGTATATACGTATATGCAAACAAGAATGACAGCCTTCGTCAAAACTCCTATATGCCATGAATTACGCATATAGAAACATATATTTTGTGTGTGATTGACCTCACACAAGTGCATATTCATTCAAAATACGATTAAATTCTCTCTAGTGGGCCCATTGATATAGGTACTTTATTTAACTTTTGACAATGATTATACTGAGCTCACGTGCTGGGAACTTGTGTCACATGAATAGCACAGAATTTTTGCACTAACTCAAGGGAAATACGAATTAATATTTTATTCCTGTAATAATAAAACCAACTAAATACCATTCTGTTTATTATATAATGTAAACCAAAGAGAAAATTATTCTCATGTGTGAGGGCATATATATGTTCTATGATACAAACCTTTCACAGTAAATATTTAAAAGGGTAAACACAGTAAACATTTTCATTCTTCTTCTTTCATTCATCAAATGCAGACACGAGTTTTTACATTAACATTCTAAAAGAAAATAAAACTATACATCTAGCCTTCTTTAACATACGAGTTCATATAATTATTATGCGTTATAATTATTCCTGCCAAATTTTCGTATACACACATTTTCCATCACTTGTTTTAGTTTGTAAACTACAATTGACACACTTTTGTTTCGCTGTATAAAATAATAAAATGAAACGGGTACACAATGGGAATTGGAAAAGAAAAGAGTAAAATATGTAGTAAAACAAGACAAAAACCAGAGTACACTGATTGTTCATATAGTGTTTGTTTGTTTGTCTGCGTGTAAAATTTTGTTCTTTGAAAGTCATATTTTTTCCAAGGCACACAATAGACATGCTCTCTATACCTTAGACTAGTTAGAGTTAGAGTATATATAATATATATATTATATAACATGTTATACAAATATACTTAAACGATAAGCTGTATACATGAGAATTAAACGTGTGTTGGGTGATATATATAATTGACGAGTATGTCTCATTAGTCATAACAATTATCATATTATTGTGAATCATAATTAATAATGATATCACAGGCTGTCACGTTATTCAAACCATGTACTAATAAGTTTGTAATAAAGTGGGGGCGATAAGTGCTTAGAGTATATATAACTAAGGATAAGTGGAATAGGTATGTATGTAAAATAAGATCTGCCCACACGTACCTTCGCCATGGCAACTCAACAGTTAACACATAAAATTTTCTTACTGGAGCCGTTCAGCTCTTTTTTTAGTATATACCTAATAACTTCTTACACATCGTATATCGTCCATTTTAGCATCATTTCAGCATCATTTCTTGTTGCTATATACTGCATGTTTTCATTCTCAATTGTGAATTGAGATTATTGATCTAGTTTTTACTTGACGCGGTATATGATACTATACTTGTACCATAATTAAATATTACATTTTGTGTACAGAGTTTACTCAACATTTGACTGTGGAGACTGTAGTACTGTAGAACTGTATATATAGAACGTATAAAAAACTTCCTGAATGACAAATGTCTGAGTGTTCAGGATTATGTAGACTATGCTATGTGACATTAGATAATGTGTGTAGATGTCAACTCAACGTTTTTCTTTTTTGTGAGCTATAATCGTTCAAACAACGGGCTTTAAATGTTCGAATCTGTCAAAATCCACAAGTCACGGAACGTGACTTGATATATTCATGTGTATCTTAAAGAAATTAAGAGAATTTCCTTGAAATTACATGTGGTGAGCACATTGCGGTATTGTATATACGCAGCATGAGTGTGGGGAGGGACAGTATTTAATTACCCAATGTCATGTCATGTACTATTGCCTTAATCCTTTTAATACAGACTAGAGAGTATTGCATTTATCTTCTATTGCAATTTATTATGTTCATTTTACTTGCATGTGTAATAGGCCTGTAGGGTAGTAGTTTTCTCTAGAAAAATATCGATACTGAATAAATACTTTCACTATTCCCAATTTGAGTTCCACTGACTTCCACAGTAAAACATTCGGCAGCAAGTTTCCCTCGTTTTGGGAAATTTATATACCTAGTTTGAAAGAAAATGAATTAAAATGAATTTTTTTTTTGAAGAAGAAGAACGAGATTGAATGCTTTACACATTTTCATTTGACAGCACTTCCATTTGTATAAACGTTTTTTGGTTTGCAAATAAAACGCAATCAATGACAAACCTCCATATATAGATATGAAAACCCGTAAATACTTTCTGAGTCTGACGAGACTATTTTTTGCATGTGTTCACACAACACGAATGAATAAAATGCTTGGTAATTTTCTCGTTTCAAAAATCCTCTTCTTGATTATCGTAGATCGTACTGAAATAAAAGCTATGTGTATTTGCACTATAAAAGGCTATCGGCTTTTCAACTAGAGAATGCTATTCCGAGAAGACAAACTCCAATTCATATAGTACATATCTGTATTTGCACAACAAAATTCTGTGAGGAAAACGCTTCAAGTCTCGCCGTTCACCCGCAGTAAGTACATATGCAATTCAACATGCACATTGATGTATGTAAATTGTACATAGATGATAAATTACCCTGAAATCTGCACTTGAATTGCAGCCAATAAATTGGGAGCACATGAACATTATAGGAAGTTGTCGAACGATTACGTGTTTGTTGTTCAGAAGACGGAGGAATATACAGTTGACATTTAATTATGATTAGAAAGTGAGCATAGTTAAATGATTCCAAGAGGATTCCTTCAGAAGTGGAAGAACTATATTATAACTGAAAGGATAGAAAGAAGAATGGGATGTGAGATATAGGAGATAGAATTTGCGCTAAAAATGACAAGTTGCGGAAGGCCGTGAAATTTTCATTCTCAAAATTTGAGTACATGTCCTCAGAGATTTCTGTTTCATTTCATCAATAAACTATTGTTTTCTGGCTTTCTGGTTGCTGAAGCGTAGATTGTCACTCAAGACTGTAAATTATACAAAGAAAATGTAGGGAATTTGAATGTACGTACTTTATCATTTATCTATATTTATTTATATTTAAAGTGCGCTTGTATCCATTACACATTAGAAATTTAGATTTTTTTGCTCGTCGAGGTCGTATAAAATTGGAGTTGGGATGAGTTTACTTTGAAATTAAGCTTTTACCAAGAACAACTGAAAAACTCTATAGGTGTTGACTCTGGATTTAGTCAATTCTCCCCATTTCTCCTGGAAATTTAAGAATGTTCTAATTCATATGCTTGTTCCTCTTCCTACTCACATTCAGCAGTGAATACGTAGGAATTAAAATTTCCTTGCTTGTATACACAATCAACAGAAAATAATGGAATGAGAAAAAATCTGTATATGGATGCATGGATTGAGTCTGAAGCACAGTATAGAATTATTTCCCAGTACTAATTTCAACTTTCTTTTGCTTTACATTTCTAGGAACAAACCAAAATGTTTCTTGAAGAACTCAAAGGCGGAACGACAGTGAGAGTTCCAGTTCCAAGTAATTCAACTTCACAGGCATCAATGTCAGCCATTGATTCTCCTTCAACTTTCACTGCAGGAAATGGAGTATGCAATCCGGCGATTTTGAATATCAATGTTCCTGATGCCAACAATTATCTGTGTAATCGCCATCCTTCATTCTTCAAAATGACTTCTTTGACTTCATCCAATTTCGATCAAGTCCTCAATTCAAATGTGGATACTTATTCAACCGTTACGAGAGAAACAACATTTAGACCAGCCACTATTTTTCCATCCGTAAATCAAGCAGCAAAAATGGTTACAGATGCCGAATTAGTCCTTGCAGAAATTCAAAAGCGTACCAAAACAACACAGAACTTGATAAAGCGTTACGCGTGCACGACTTCGGCATCTCCTATCGTGACAAAGTCCAGTGCGAATGATTACTCTTGTTCTTGCTGTACAGAAGAGAATTCATGTGAGGAGGGAAATACTCGGTATCTGAATGCATGTTCGGAAAATTGGATGAGTCGGCAACAGGAAACTGAAAAAGAGCAGAAAAAAACTGATGAGAATCCTTTGCGAATCCTAGGAAATAAAAGAAGTAGAAGGAGAAACAGCAACAATCATTTGCTCAAACGAATGAGAGTATCAACTTCATTGTCTTCATCATCATTGTCATCTTCTTTGGATTCAGATTTGCCTTGCCTGCCTCCATATTCCTCACCGTCCTGGTTTTCAGCTTCATCATGGACTACAACCGGGAATGAATTTGAAGATCTTCGTATTAAAACTCCAGACTTGGCTGAAATGAAGATCCCAGATTCGGATGAAGATCCGAAGTTATAATTCTGTAGTATACTTTTGATTCAACGATGCTCCGTTAGATTATTATAACTGCACAGTGACGACTTTGCGTTTGAGTAAAAATATTTACGATATTGCAAGCATTTATAACAAATATCTACTTGAATATAGCACAATTCAATAAAAAAATACATGATTCAAGATGTGGCATTTGTCTATATAGCATCCATATGCAAATAATGATATGGGAGAATGTAAGTATGTATTGATTTCGTAAATAAAAGGTACGTTGTTATGAATTTGTATACGAGCTGAAATTATTGCGTTCATTTTAATAGATATATGAGGACTCTGAAAATAGACGATTTATTTCTTATCGTTAGATTATTACCTATATTATTCATCATGACATACTTATTCTTATTCTGATTTACACAATATAGATACTTTTGTAACATCCACAAGACTTCAGGTAAATTTTCTTTCGCTATAACCTATAAAATACACCTTTTATCATAAGTATATAATGTACGAAGTTGTAGTGGAAACTATAGTATATATGTATTTTTATCGTTTACATAATGTTCATCCAAAATGTACCTTACGAATGTTAACTTGTTTACACTTAGAAAAAATACAATTGACAAAACTTCATAGAACACATTTAAAATCATAGTTTTCTATCCAACTTCACATTATTTATTTAGTAACTGTATACTGTAGTTTATTTGTAGCTTAAATTGAATACTTCATGCATGCACATACTTGCAACAATGCCAAACAAATTAACACGTACAATCGTACTCAATTAAAGGACTGATCGTCAAAATGAGGATTTAAAATTTAAAATATAAATTTTTGTGATCTGTTCCTGCATAAATTAATTATGTAATTTTTTGTTTCTTTTAAATATAGTAATGTCGAGCAGGCCTAATTTTTTCAAATCAAATTAATTTGAGGACACAAATCTAAATTGCTAAGACTAATATTCGTGCTGGTAGGAATTATGTAAAGAGCAAACTGCATTAAATGTATAGTTTTCAGTTTTCAATGGAAGACTCATTATTAGGGATACTTATGATTAACGATAAATCAAAAACCTAACCTAAGAAATTATCGTTTTTGTACGTATTTATATGAATATGAATCGATATTTCAATATTCAATTTTAAAAAAATTACAAATTTTTAATGCAGATTCTATCGCCAGTACTCGCATGTAACATTTACACATGGTATTAATAACAGAAAATTGGTAGAATACATACACTCACACATTTTTTCATTTAAACGTACTTTTATATAGCACGCAGTTCGTTTTTCTAGTTTAGTCTTTTGGATGGATAGTCACGGCTTGAAGGGATGCGAAATGGGAGAAACGTTTGCTTGGTGCGACCAATAAAATAGGACGAAAAACACCCAGAGATGAAGAAAAAGAATATATCTAGAAATTGAAAAAATCAACAACAAAAAGTTCATTCAACTCAATACCATAATAATTAAATTATTGTTAATGCATTGCTTATGCTAGTATAAACTTGAGCCTATATTTAAAAAATAAAAACAATGAGAAATTACGTAGAAAATCCAATTCTTAATTTTGGTCGGTGTCTTAGCGCCAGTCCAAATTGACAGCATAAACTATCGACACGTGAGTAAACGCCTAACATCTTCGCCTTGGCTCTCGAATCCCAAGGCGAAGCCGTTAGGTACAGGGGTTGAGAGGAAATTACTAAAATACAAAATTGAAAAAGAGCACTGATTAAATAAAAACTTGAATTAGTTTTGAAATGACAAGAATTACTACATGTAGAATCTACATTGCGGATGCATATGTATAACCTGTTTGCGTAAGGCCTCCATTTGAATTCGACTCCGACGAATCAGCCATTTCCTGAATTTGAGCTTGAAGTCTTTCAACCCCTATTAATTATTTAAGTATACATAGACCAAAATACAATTAGTAATCATTTAAGTATTGTATTAAATGTCTTTATGTCAGTGAAAAACTTACGAATTTGAAGAAGCTGTTTATCAGCACTGATATTATTAACCAAACTTTGTTTTTCAAGTAGAGACTGTGTTAAGGCCTGTAGTGATGATTAAAAAAAGTAATCATTTTAGATTCAGTACAAGGTACATACCTGTAATGATTTACCGTAACGTCCATTGTCAACTTTATTTTACCTTAATGCGTGTTTTTAAATTATCTCGTTCATCCGTAATCATATCACTATTCGTCGAGTTTGTCATCGTAATGGGTACTGGGGATTGGTTCAAACTCATTCTTGCAGATTGTGTTGAGTTTTGATTAAATTCATTTAGACTTCCGGAAAAACTCCTCGTCATTGACGACATACCAAATTCATTTTCATTTGTCAGTTTTTTTAATCTTTCATCCAATTTTCTCTTTTCACTTTTCTCTCTTTCCAGTTCCAATTGGAGTGCTGACAAGTTTTGAGACAGCTGGAGATTTTCCTCCTGAATAGAATGAATTATATCACGTTCTTTTGCTAATATATCCTGCAGTTCTAGATTTACTACGCGATTGTTATGAATTTCATTTTCAAGGCGACGATTGTCTTCTTTCAGAGAGTCACAGAATGAGCGACTTTGAGAAATTTCCCCATGTAAAAGTTCACGTTCATTTCTATCACACAAAAATACATGTTACTCTTACTCATATGTATAGTTTATTTATTTATTGTATATAGTATACACAACGCGGATGCACAATACTTACTTTAGGCTTCCAATTTCAATCATAACTTGACCCTCGGTCAGAAAGTTGCTAGTACCTTCAAGACCTTGGCTTTTTTCATCTTTTATTGATGCAATCAGTTCATCTTTGGTTCTTAGGATAGATTTAGCCTTTTCCTTGTACATATTGAATTCACTCACAGTTTCTGCAAGTGACTTTTTTACACTCTGTACATTCTTCTCAGACGCTGCTACCTGATCAGTTACATTTGAAACTTTATCTTCAAGTTCTATATTCTTGATTCCAACTTGACGATTTTCTAGCTCAAGTTGCTCTACACGATTTTGAATACTTAATAACTTGTCCATATTTTTTAATTTCTCTAATGCTTCATCTAGCCGTTCACGGATTAGCTTGAGTTCTTGATCCTTAACCTTTCAATGAATTCATTCAAATTTCAACATTGTTAACTCAATTACACACATGAAAACTATGAAAAGGTATAACTATATGTGTCAACATCGTCTCATTTTTTGTTGAATAACCTTAATTTCGGATTCCAAATGTACCAATTCACCGCTATTATCCATTTCCTTTGAATCATTTCGAGTACTTTGAATGGCCAACTTTTTTTGCAGTTCATCTAATATTCTGCCTTGGGCTTCATATTCTAATTAAAATGTCAAAAAACAAATCAAATTACAATGTACACAATTCTCATATGTAGGTACTACATACTTCATACATGTATATATTTTGAAATTCAAAAATACATACGAAATTTCAATGTAATTTCAAAGTACCTTGCTGTAGTTTTTTATGATTTTTCAGAATCATTCCAGTTTCCCTTGACTGTGTTGCAATTTCACTTTTTAGCAACGAAATTTCGTCAATTTCTCTTCGTTCAGGTGAATTCAAAAAATCTAACAGATCTTCATCTGATTTTTTAGGATTAGTTTGATTTCCATTAAGAACTGCTGTAGCTGGTTTTGATGAATTAATACTAGTATTATTATCTTGTGGTTCGTGTTTGGTAGTAGGTTTAGAACATGGTCTTGAACTTGAGCGACTTGAAGATGTAGTAAAATTTTTGGCTGCGGTAGATTGAGCTGCGGCACTACCATTACTTGAAATTGAATTATTTTCTGTTATAATATGGTTATTATCACTATTGACATGATTATTCACAGATGATGAGGAATCCTTCGTGGTGATTTCATGACCAATTGTTAAATACGACGACAAGTCTGATACCACTTCATCTTTCCAAGTCTTTGAATTTCGACGTTGTCCATTTTCTTCAGGCCTATAATAAAAACAAAACATGATATGAAACTTATTATTACCACACTCTAGTACATACAACATAAAAATGTGTACCCAACATATTTAACACGTTTACAGTAATCTTTTATTTATGTATATGTACTTACGAATTTAAAGCAACTGCAGCGTTCTGATCGAGGATATTTAGAAAATTTTCAGCTTTTCCAGCAATTTCCACAAGCCAACTCATTCTGTGATAATACTTTGTATATATACTTTTTTGTATTATGTATTGTATAGAAACTACTACTACTTTGGTTTCAAAAAATAATAAGTCAATAAATGAATAGTACAGACTATATGACAGTCAGATCAAAATATGATTAAATACCAATAAAAAATTGATACTTTTTTTATAAACTAGGACAGCAGAGTGAATTCAAACAACAAAAACACTAGTGCAAAATTTATCTATTTCTACATGGCAGACGAGTAATTTAATTCTTTAGACGTCATCACTTGTGTGTGAGGTTTAATCAAATATGGTTATTATTACTATTTGTAATCTTGTGTTATTAGTTTAACTATATGTGTTAAATAAAATTTACTTTTTCCTATCTGCTGTCAATTATTTTGCACCATAAAAGTTTCGCCTACCATTGAAAGACATGTCCGATTCAAAGAAAAATTTCACGAAAACGGAGATTCGTGTCAACAATTAAATTTTGTCATCAATTGTGTGGACCTGTGTGGATTTCTGTGGATCAACAACCAGGTATTTTTGTGCTCTATAAATTTATAATTTATGTAATCGTATAATACCGTTTATACGTACTCCTTAATCATTTGTATCAGTGAATAAAGTGTTTGTTTGTTTGTACAGGCACATTTTGAGGAAGAGCATCAGTCAAAAAATTAACGATATAACTACAAAATCATAAATCATGATTAGAGGGAAATGGATGCCTGGCTTGTTTGGAGCTTCCAGATTTTACTGTGATAAATGTAGTAGAAAGTGAGTTTGAAACGAATTATCTGTATTGTATAATTAATGTCAATTGAATTTATTACATATCCAATAATGCGACAAAGTTTATCTAATTAATTATTTTCCTGTACGCAATCAAGCTTTGAAAACCTAAGGAGTTATGATAAACATGTGAAGACAGAACTTCATTTCAAGAGAGCGGCCCAATTCCAAGATAATGACTGTGATGAGTTGACTGATGACAGATTACTCCGTCGAAGTAGTCGTATAATTATTCACAACAGTTTAAAAACTGAGAATGTGAGCAATGACACAAAGAAAAAAAATTTACTTCCGGTAAATTATCAAGAGAATGATCATGTAATATGTCCTACTTGTTTCGCCAGTGTCAATAAAGACCGGTTTTTACTTCACCTATCGTCATATTTCCATTATCAGGTAAGTATAGATGAAGAAATACAACAAAACAAAAATATATATGATATACATAGAATATGGATTGTGCTTTACTAACTATGTTATTTTGTCATTGTTATAATTTAGAAAACCGAATCAAATAGCCGGCGAGTTGATCCAGAGAAAAGTTTAATAATTGACAACATTCACCTACTTGTTTTGCAGTCCCCTTATCAATGTAAAGCTTGCAGCTTTTACTTTAGTCAGGCGACTTCCTTACTTGACCATTTTCATAATGAACACGTGAAACAGCAGACTTCAAAAGCAAGAAAAGTTAAGTGGAGTTGTTCTGCTTGCACCAATGATCTTAGAAAGAGTCTTTGTCCCTTAGATATGCTTAAACATTTAAATTCATCGAAACATGCAAAAATGGATTCGGCTATTCAAAAATCAATTCCAATAATTTTGAAAGCAATTTGTTTAAAAAAATGTCCTCAATGTACTAAAGAGTTCTTATTAAATAGGGAATTAAAGTCTCACCTAGTGACTTGTAAGAAAGTTTCTAAAATTGTACCAGCAAAATCAAAACTCGACAGATCATCAAGGAAGGAAAAGTGTCAAGGCTGTGATTATACTACACAAAGTCCATCTCACCTCTTGCGCCATGAAAAAAGTATTCACGTGGAAAATCGTACTAGGGACAATGTTTGTGAAATCTGTGGAGCAGCCTTCTTGGAAAAGTAAGTTTGGAATTCAAATTATAAATTCAATACAAAGAGAAAAAAGTATTTTAGGCAAAGTAAGGTTAATTGAATATTTTGTTTTCATTTATCGTTGAACGATTCATTTCTTTCTTGTTCGCACACACAGATATCAACTTTCTTTTCATCAGAAAATCCATACAGGGAAAGTTGTCCGCTGTACTTTTCCAGGTTGTGAGTATGCGGGGAGATGCAAGTCGGAAATTGCGACTCATGCCGTGATACACAAAGCTTCAAAAGATTTGAAATGTGATAAAGGTTGTGATTATACAACTAACTTCAAATCACATTTGCAACGTCATTTGAAATTAGTCCATGGAGTACAAGAAAAAAAATTATTAAAATGTAATCAATGTTTGTACCAGACGAGTCTATTCAGTGGACTGAAACGACACGAGCTACAGCATACTCAAGAGAAATTATTTAACTGCCCAGTTAAAAATTGTGGTTATTCTTCTAGAAATATTGTAAGAATTTCTTACTTTATCTATTTTATCAAGAAGTCAAAAGAAATTGTTCTTGCATTTTCAATTTTGATTGATAAAATGATTTGATTAAAATCTTTTACTTTTGACAATTACAAAGTATTGTTTTTTTGTATACTTATAGGAAAATTTACGAGTTCATGTATTAAAGAGGAAAGTACATCTTGGATTGGAGCTTTATAACTGTACATTGGATGCTCCGGACTCAGTTTTTAAAACCAATAAATTTTTAGAGTTCAAACATCATGTACAAAAGGAGCACTCAGATAATCCTCTTTTAGGAACTGATCTTGGAATTTTTATTTTAGCTGGAATTAAAAAGCCGGTATGAACAAAAACTACAAACTAAATGAGAGCCCAAATTCGCAATTTTGATGACGAAAAGTATTCCACTTTTTACCATATTTTGTCATAATATGAGGAAAAGGTGAATTGTACTATGTGATACGAAAGCATGTATATAAGTATGTATAAAAGCTTTGTTTTATAGTCTGTGCGATTCACTTTGCGAATGGAAATGAAAAGTAAAATCATGCCAAAAGAACTACGCAGTGAAAGTGAGAGTATATATTGATCTGAGGAAAGTTCCAGACTCCGGACTTTTGTGCCGCTCTACGCATTACATTTTCTTTTCCTCTTTTAGATTTTTATACAATGAAATAAACTGAATGATTCGACCCGAATGTCAAAAGTATATATCTCGTACACGTGACTGAATGAAAATTCCATTTATTTAAACCTTTCATTCTCTTGTCTTTGTATTGTTTTGTCAATCTCTTATCGGCATTAAAATTCATTTTTCAAGTCATTGTTCATTCTATTTTGTCAATGAAGGCTCGCACTCCAAACATATTGTACATTATTATTTACCTTTGAATGAACTGTATAATTCTAGATGAGTATTTCAGATTTCAGCATATTCATATTCGTACAACCTGATGTACTTATATATCGCGTATTACAGATTAAGTATGTACATAGAATTGAGAAAGATTGAAAATACGTTTTGCACTAAGGGAGAACGAAAGATACGTTTTACTTGAGAGACTTGAGACGCAGTTTATGTTACGCAGTTTATGTTACGCAGTTTATGTTACGCAGTTTACCAATGCCGAAAAAACCTGATTCGCAGTTTATTTTGTTTGCTATTTTCTACTTTTCTACATGCTAATACAAAAGGAAAATGAGAAAAAAATGCATGGAAAACTGAAAATTACTCAATGTAATTAAATATACAACTAAATATAAAAGCCATGTTTCTAGGTTCATTATTATCCATTATTTTCGTTTCAAGTACACAATACTGCATTCAGCATTGTCAATACATGAATGAGTGATTCATTTAATTTAGCTATCAATGACTTCAACTGCAATTAAAGTTTAAAGTAGACCCCACAAGCAGTATGAAAAGCTTTCATTGTATACGTTTGATACACATTTCGAAGGTCAATCAGTCTAGTTAAATATTGCATTAGTTAAATATTACTGTACATTAGTACAGTACTGTACAAATGAGTATATTATCAAAAAATTGTAGATACTTGAAGACAAATGAGGAAATCCCGGTACTTCTCTATCTGTAGCGGGTTCCCTCATATAGGGGAAGATAAATACGTAGAAGAACGTATTTTTTTACAACCTCTGGTAATTTTCCATCCCCACACACCGGAAGACGCATGGCAGCCATGGGCTAACCATTATTATTCTCCGCAACAATAAAAGCCGGTCAATGAAAACGTTTTAGAAAATCATAAAAAGACATGGTAGAGACAGGTCATTTTGTATGAAATTGAACACAGGGCATGACATAGACATGCACCCTTTAAATTAATCGAATTTTAAAGGTTAAATGAAAAAAATATTGTAAAAATCCTCATCTTCACCATGGTGAAGAAGCCCATGTCTGTTTGGAGAAACTTCCAGACGCCCAGCAAGCTCACGACGCAATTCCTTCCCACAAAAAGCTCACTCGCGGAAAGGTCTCCCTCATTCCATCTCGGCAGGGCATAGAGGATAGACGTGTTTGAGTTTTCTTGAAAAAAAATACTTTCCACTTCATCTCAGTTCATCATCATGGTTCTACACACATTCTCTCATCTTTAGCTTTTGTTCTCAAAACCCTAATATTTCGGCCGCAAGTGCTGCATTGTAGACCAAATTCACAACAGTCCAGGTAAGAATATATAATAATATATATTTCACACTTTTCTTCATATTTTTCGTGTTTTCATTTTAAATTAGTTGATACCTCTCATTTAAGTTCTCGCTCTCGCGTGTTCATTTGACAATATATTCGTGGATTTAATATGTAGAAAAGCAGATTCGTGTTTATTAATCTAGTTTTGACGGTCAAGAAGTTTATAAATGGTCAAATTTTAAACAAGTTTCATTTTTTTAAATTTTGGATACAAATATCTGTTACGGCGTAATTGTAAAGTCCATTCGTTTTTGGTCTTGGATTTTATTTTTAAGACGAGAAACTTGGTCAATATTTGTTTTTTAGGAATTCCTCTGTAGTTTTGATATAATAATTCTGGTATTTCACAAATTACACTTTTTCTATCACTTTAGTTTAATCTTTTGAATAGTATGTCGACTTCTGTGGCAAAAGAAATATTATTTATTAATACGTTTTCCTGAGAATTAAACGTTTTCAGACGACGAGTCATTTTTTGAGGAATTTTAATTTTGTTGTATTTCCACGAAATTTGCATATATAGTGCGTAATACGCACTGCGTATATCAGTACTGAATATGTACTTTTCCATGTATACATATAGGTAGTATTTAATACATACATATATATGTACTACATACGTGTGTGTACGTATAAATTCCCCAACATTTGACTAATAATAATTTTGTTTTTTGTAGCCTTATCGGCCGGAATAGATGATGGGTTGGCTGTTTGCTTCTTTTCTGACTGGTTATATGTCCTGCCATGAAATCATCACACAAGGTCCAATGTTAGATTTCCCCGAGCATATCAAGAGAGATTTTACCATTCTTCATCTAGATGAGAGATAGTCAACAACGGGCGGGTATCGTAAGCGAATGAATAATTCACTCTATTTTTCTAAGTCTTTTTTACAATTAGATACATTTATTTTGTCAGTATATTTTAAATACATGCATAAGGGGTAACCTTTCATTGTGCTGTGGAGACTTGGTTTAATTTTAGTCATAATCCGCACACATATACATACATATTTATGCAAGTACTATATGAGTGTCTCCGAGAAAGAGGAATCGTTAGGTTTTTTCGAAGTCAATATTTTTATTGTCCATGGATACAACCAACTTTGTTGAAGTGGATTGTAGGAAATTTCAAGTGCATTTTATAAGGTCAAGTCATATTTTCAATTTTCATAGATAGCAAGTCAATTTTTGAAAAATGCAAATAAGGGCTAGCTTCAGTTTTTTAGTGCCAAATTTTATCCTAGTGAAGCTTTTATATTGTGAAATTCTTGACTAATTAGTATGTACTGACATGGTAATAAGAGCTCTGTTTAGCCTTGTGACTACCATACTAAAATTCCCAAAAACGACAAAATGGGGACCACTGAAAATAAATTTGCCCTTTAATTTGGAACTAAAAAATGAAGCGAGCCCTTAATTGACATTTTTCAAAAATTGTGCTATTTATGAAAATTGAAAATATGACGACCTTATAAAATGCATTTGAAATTTCCTACAATCCACTTCAACAAAGTCGGTTGTATCCATGGACTATAAAAATATTGACTTGACATTAGATGTAAGTACAATATGCATTTAATTAGGTATAGGTAGGGTATAGTAAAGTAAACTAATTAATATAGAGTACATATGTATTACTGTGTTCCTTTTTTAAATCTATATTACACATTCTACTAACACTTCGTATTCCTTTCTTACCTATGTGAGTCGGTATATGGAATCATTTCTGCTTCGTTTTATATTAGTAATCTTTCGTTTCTTCATTTGCCCTGACTTCTGACTGTTTATCACTGTTACTACCTTTCACTAGTTTATTATTTTACTCGACAAGGCAATTTCATTTTTTAATTACATAGTTCGTTTTAATCATTTCTCACATCCTCACAACAGTGACACCAAGTTGCCTTATTTTGCGTCAGTCATTTTTATTACGTTATTAATTACATGCACTAGTTTCATCGTTCCGTACTTTATTTGACATATTACCATCTCACAATGTTGCCTTCTGGACTTTCATCATTGTTTAGAAAAATTGTGCAGTTTTCAGTGAAGATTTTTCACTGCGCACATACTTAATAAGTATTACTTATACTTTGGAATATTTTCCGTATGCAATATATGCATGGAAATTTTCTACCTCACTTCACAAGATGGACCAGTTTGCCTTCATTTAGATCATGATTATGTATTCCTTTGCCATTTACGATGAGAAAGAATTTCACTTTCGTATCGACCAACTTCTGACTCACATGATAATAATAACATATTGTCATTGACTCCAAATTCCAAATAATACACAATACATAAACTCCCATTATTAATACATATCTGTTTCTTCCAGCATAATTTCCCTTCTGGTTCTTTCCTGTTTTTTCCATTCCACACAATCACTTTTTGACTTTTGATACTAATAATTATTAGTATGTTTACAGTCTTCGCGTAGAAGAGCTGCTTATAACACAATTTACTAGAAATTAAATCACGTGTAATTAGTCATCCAATAATGTGAATGCGGATTATCTTATAGAAAGGTCATCGGTTACCCCTATTACATACTATAGGCTTTTTATTATGTATAATATATAATACTTATATATATGAGTAGTATAATGATATACATGTGTATACATAATATTGTGGTTCCTATATGAATATGCCAATTGTATGTGGGTCAAGTGTTTCTTTGGTTTGGTGTTTTTTATTTTATAAATGTTTTGCAAGGTGTTGTTTCCCGTGAGTTAAATGTTGTTATCAGCAAACAAAACTACGGGTTCAATCAAAATCCAGTTGGTTTCTCTTAAGAAGGACATTTCGTTTGGTGTGTTCCTTATCCATCCCATACAAGCGTCGAGTGAGTTGGGTTTTTTTATATGCGGTAATGTATAATTTCCGTATATTTTCTATAAACAATACAATTCTCTCGTGTTACCATTTTGCATGTAATAGCGAATATTTGTGAGTAGGTTTAAGTGTTTTGTGTATGCATAAGTAAATGTTGTGTACAGGGACCACGAACATACGCTAATAGCGTAACGCTATTTACTTAGATGAGATCAAAAAGGGTTTTATTAGAGAGGTGACAGCCCGAAGATGGAATAGAATTCCAAAAGCAATAAGCAAGCGTATGAAATCAGTAAGATCACAAACATTATTCATTCATTTTTAATTATTATATTCACTCTCATCTTTGGATGCATGAAATAGGGGAAAAGTATAAAATGTGTGATGACAATTGTGATAATAGTATCCCTGTCATGACGTGATGATATCATCATCTGTTTAGAAAAAACAAAGAATCTCAGGTTTATGAGCTTAAGACTTATATTATTAATTCTCAAAAGATTTTTGTCTAGATTATTATTACAAATCTCCAATTGATTTTGAACTTTACGGATTTACAAATGGTCCTGATTGATTACGAGTGACTACGTTTTTCCTAAATTCTTTCCGTGTTAGTTTTCTTCAAGTGTCTACCCTGAACTGTGGTAGCATAATGGAAGGAGATTTGTTTCGAAGTTATAATATTTCTTGATATTTGAGTTGTCTTCCTTATTGTTATAAAGTTACTTGAGTTTGAATTGAACTAGACAGGTCTTCGTTTTTCTTTGCACTTACTCTTATTATTAATCATTTTTTTCAGCCCATGGTAAAACTACTTCCTTCCTTTAATACTCCTACTAATTATTACTTTACAACATATCCGTACAGTTTAATACATAAGGTTTTAAAAGTTAATATTGAGTTATTTGGAGGTGTCTTTAAAACATTTTGTGACAGGGTTTCGACATTGGATAAGAAGCGCTCCAACAGCAATCATCTCATATAATTTTTGGAAAATAATTTAGTCTTGTGTTCTAATATCAAATACCATACATACATTTGTTTGTTCCTTAATTTCCTACTTGATTATTCAGTCATTCCAATATTATGTATATGTGAACCTTTTTTACACTACCTTATCCATTGTTCTTATAAAAATGTCACCATAAGTACCATAACATATCACTATTTATATCCTTACCTATAAACTACCTTTCCATTTACAAGCATAGTAATATGCTTATAATAGCATGCGAATGAACTACACAACATCCTTTAGAAAATAACAGCACTGTATACAGTGTATACTATACACATAATACAAAAAAGATATTAAGAAAAGAAAAAAATAATATTGCGAAATGATAAAACAAAAAAAAAGTATCCAGGCTGACTTGACATAATATTAATCTAGTGTTTGTATGTTCGTATATATAGTTAAGTGAGTACTATTTAGTTGGTAAGTTGTAATATCTAGAGTGACAATAAGTGGAAATTAGGGTAATTTTGTCGATGAAAGCCATCAACGTACTGGTTAAGAATTCCTCTTTGTAATACATTGAAAAAACACCCATGAAATCGTTGCACTGGTTAAGAATTCATTTGTTTAAAAAATTGTCGTTCCTTCTCTGTAAAGCTGATCGTAAGTTTTAGTATCACTATATTAAATTTTATTAATTATATGATTATATGGAGCTCATATTGGGCAAGTTAAAAGGGAAAACAATATTGTGTTGTTTCGCGTGTGGTGTTTGTTGTCTTGTGGTTTTGAGACTAGCAGAGAGAAAGGGGTATAGTAATATCCAACGAGGGGTTCGCCAAGAATCATTCAGGGAAAGAAAGTACCATCATAATATCCTCGCGATCATCACCCTCCTCATCCATCAGTCGTTACATCTGCGTAAGAAGTTGGTTTTTGCTACTCAACTGCAGTTCAACTTGTAGGCAGACATCATATTTGAATTCTATTGCTGCAAAATCATCGGGTTATTTCTTCAAGAGAAAGAATGAGAAAACATCGAATTGAATACAACGAATCTGCAATGATCTTCGTTTGACATACCATCAACAATGTTATGTATGTAACACATTACTTAATATTGCTTATAAATTTAAGGACTTCTATAAGAGTTATTATTATGGCAAGTTGGCTATGTATATACTGCTCACTACACATCACATTAGTCAGGTAGTTTTTTTTTACATATCTATTCCTAATTCATTACTGTAATATTAATCCTTTTCCAATGGTGCTGGTCCTTCAGAATTAGGGTTTTCCTCAACCTTTACCTATTTAGGGTTTTCCTCAACCTTTACCTATTTAGGGTTTTCCTCAACCTTTAC